>CM051502.1:1859847-1875000 GCA_028031935.1 Paedocypris micromegethes | reverse complement strand
ATAGATAGATAGATAGATAGATAGATAGATAGATAGATAGATAGATAGATAGATAGATAGATAGATAGACAGATAGATAGATAGACAGCAGTGGACGTGAGGTAACATCAAGCAGCAGTTAGTTAGCGACTGGTTTAGCTAATAGTAATTTTCTGGGGTTCTTTAGCCTGAAGCTGAGACACCAGGCCCTCGCCAGGCAATATGCTTCCACACGCCGGCCGTCAAGTCCCCCTCTGTGCGTGATTATTCACAGGTGCTGAGAGAGAGAGAGAGAGAGAGAGAGAGAGACTGGCATTCTGCTGCCCGACCCCACGTCGCAGGAAACCTGTCCAGTGTAATAGAAGCTGCTGACAGCAAATTGCTCACCTGCACATTTGAGGGGGAAAAGCGCGTTTGCGAAACCTCCCCCATATGCCACAGACAGGTGTCGGCGCCAGGCTCTCACTAACTCTTCTGCTGGTGCTGCAGATACTTCCGAAAAAGTTTCTCCGGGAAAAGAGACGAAAAAGTTGATACACAGGTGGCTGGATGGATAGACTTCTGGAGATAGAAAGGCAGACAGGCGGAATAACAGATATACCAACTAGATGGATGGATGGATGGATGGACGGACGGACGGACGGACGGACAGACAGACAGACAGACAGACAGACAGACAGACAGACAGACAGACAGACAGACAGACAGATAGATAGATAGATAGATAGATAGATAGATAGATAGATAGATAGATAGATAGATAGATAGATAGATAGATATATGGATAGATAGATACGTAGATGGATAGATAGATTAGATAGTATACAAAGAGAGGAGTAGATATATAAACATATAGACGAGCAACACATACATACGTACGAATGGATGGGTGGATGGATGGATCAATGGATGGATAGAAAAATATGAAAAATAATACATACGTAGGTAGACAGTCAGACGGTGGCTATATCAATAAATGAATGGATGGATGGACAGACAGAGAAATTGACAGAAGGTCGACAGACAGAAGATTGTTTGATAAAAGACAACTAGACAGGCTGAGTTGATAGATAGATAGATAGATAGATAGATAGATAGATAGATAGATAGATAGATAGATAGATAGATAGATAGATAGATAGATAGATAGATAGATAGATAGATAGATAGATAAATAGATAACTACATATATAACTACATAGATGGATGGATGGATGGATGGATAGATAGATGAGTAGACTTACAGATGAATAGTTACGTAGATTGACAGACAAATAGATTGACAGAATTTTGTAAACAATATCTATATAGTGTTTTGGAAGAGAAGAGCTACTTCAGTGGAATTTCTATTTATTGCGAGACAGACGTTCTCTCTTTTCTTGGCTTCACTGAACCAATAATCTTTCAGGCTCCAGCCTTTTATGCGTTTTCACTCCCGATATCACGACTTTAATGCCGTAAATTGCACTTAATCGGATCAGCCAGACAGATTTGACATACTCATTTGAATAATGCTAATGCCGAGGTCTGAAAAGCCCAAAAAAAAAAAACCCCATCAGCGCATCTCACTGCTGACATCACTCGATGCTTATTTTGCAGCTTTTCTGGATGTGATGAACACCAGATCTCTAAAAAGAGCGACTCCTGCTCCGCTCAGCCAGTCGGGGGAGGATTTTAATGAATTGTCAGTGGGTAATATTCATAGATCCTGAGCTCATACAACACGGAGCTAATTAACAACAAGTCCAATCTCGCGTGTAAATCTCCGGAGGTCTCGCGCAGGACGAGTGATGGGCCTTCAGACGTCCTCGCCGGGATGATTCCGCTGCTAAATGAAACGGCCCGTGTGTTTACTGCGGCGAACCTCGTCCGTCCCGGCTAATGAGAACACAAGTACATTACTGTGAGGAACATCAATCCACCAGCGGAGCAGAGGTCCTGCAGATCTAGTCGACTCAGGCCTCAGTCTGAAGAGAGAACACTGTACAGAAGAGAGAACAAGACAAAAACACTGTCGACAATCAATAGTTTGGTGTGAATGGGGCTATTTATAGAACCAAACATTCGAAGACTTTTTTCAAATAAAACGATGAAAAAAATTAAGATTAAAGAAAGTTTGAGTTCCATAAGAAAGTGTAATTATAAATGTTTATATATTTTTTTATATAATGTAATTATAAATAATACATTTTAATAATACAATTTTAGAATAAATATCTTGTTATATAATAAATATTCTATAATTTCATAATAAATATATTAAAAATGTGTAATATTTTGCGTAATATAATATATGTGTAATATAATAATATAATATTATAATAATAATTATAATAATATAATAATGTGTAATATAATAAAATATATACGAAATATCTAATAATATAATAACATTATGTGTAATGTGTAATGTGTATTTACACAAATGTGTAAATAATCACAACATGGCAAGAAAGTTATAGAATGAACGAGTCCGAAAAGCATTTCAGCTCACTCCATTTCACCATCGAGATTAATGAGCGATTAGCCAAATTATCACTCAATATTTTCCGCTGTTTGTAAAAAAAAAATCTCCTTTCACCATTAAACGATGAAGGATGTTAGAGCGTTGATAGTCATAATGGCCGTGTCGAGGTCCATTATGTCAGATGATGTCTGAATACAGGTGCATGAGTATGAACGTCAGGCCAGGGCTGTAGGGGAAGGTCACCCCATAAAAGAAGAGTGCAAGGTTTAAATCACTCGCTTATTGTCGTCTGTCTTTTATCCCACATCCTCGGAGGTCATCATGCCAATGTGGACGGCAATCTCACCAGTAATGAATATCCATTCCCGTGTTCCTCTCCTCCGGACGAGCACCTCCTCACAGCTGCTCTGCACCAAGGTCAAGCAGCACATCACAGGAGATAAGACTTGCGATCATGGGAGAAAACAGATAACATGAAGGAAGAGAGCGGGCAGGACGGGGAGGGTGAGCAGAGACCGCTTTGCCCCTTTAATAAGCAGGCGAGCGTTTGATTTGATACGGGTCAGGGTCACATCGCCCCTCTTTTGAAGTACGTAGGCACTGGGACGGAATGGAGAGGATACGCGTATGATTAGGGTGACCAAGCCTTCTCTTTTACCCGGATATGTCCTCTTTTTACGTCCGGACGGGTTTTATAAATTCACGAAAATGTCTGGTTTTCACGCTCCTTTAAAGGACCATTACACATTTGCCAACTTGCTTTATACAGCATTATTTGAGAGTGAAATTGTGACCCATTTTAAAACAGTTACTATAACACGGCTATTATCCTGTTTTGTTTTTTGTTCTTTTTTTTTTAGCATTTTTTAAAGCAGCATCTCATGCAAATCATCTCTTGCGCTTTTTATGAAGACGTCATCTTTTCTACTTTTGATTGGGTGATGCCTGATGTCTTCGTTAGCTAGTCTTTGTAATTGTCTGTGAGCTGGGCGGGGCTTAGAGAGAGAGATAGATTTCAATTGGCTGATGCTTCTCCAGGTTAAAACCCGCCTTGAGTCTTAATGTTTCAGAGCTTGTTTGTTAGGTCAGACACATAAATATTAATTTATTACCTGAAACGTTATAGTTAATATATTAATAAACAACAATTATAGAAACTTTCTGTATCATTAAAATATCTGTCTGACTACTGCCCACTAATATTACTCACTAAAAGATGGATATTACGGTTATTATATATATATATATATATATATATATATATATATATATATATATATATATATATATATATATATATATATATATATATATTGTTGAAGCTGGGCATTATAACAGAATATTTAGAACACTATTTCATATTATTAATTAATTAATACATTTATTTTTTGTTTATATATTAGAAAAGATTCACTGACTATTTTTGGTACAGATTTAAGTTTTAACAGATTTAATGTTTTTTTTTTAATGCAAAAATGCTTTAATATGCAATATTTGGGAACATTTTATAAAGGCCAAAATCAAATATTTAACATATATATGTATATATTTCTTTTTAACATTTACATATAAAGTGAATCCTGTTTTCTACTTTTTATTTTAATATACTGTATTTGAATACATGGAACTATAGTCTTTGTTTTTCCGTGATGGTTAAAAATGCTTTTTAGCTACAACACAAAGTTTGCTTTTAACATTCAATTTTATTATTGTTACAGACTATTCTTAAAGATGCTTTACAGTGACGTCTGCTTTACAGTTACAGTCATATTTGACTTAACCAAAACGAAAAATAAACCTATAACCTATAAACAGGCCTGCAAAGTTGTGGGGCCCGGCCCAAGGTCCCCACAAGTGCCCAAGAGTGGTTTTTCAGCATAAAAGCCTAGAATTTGGGGCCCCACTATAGCAATACCTGCACACACACACACACACACACACACACACACACACAAACACAACAGGGAGGCCGACACTGCGGGTCAGGGGAGAGATAATAAAGGTTCAATTTAATTTAATTTAATTTTAATTTAAGATCAGGTTAGGAACACAACTCTTAATTGGTACCGCCTGGTTTGGGTTTTGAATTTACAAGCCGCTTATCCAGCTCTCTCACCATGTCTCCAACCCCGACATAAATCACTTCACAAATTGAAGGGTCCTCAGATAGAAGTCGGTCCCATAGACCACCGTGGAGATGTAAAAACACCTCGTCAGAACCTGCCGCGTTGCACAGTTTACTCGCTCGTTAATTGTTCCGTGCTAGTGACTCAGCAATTTGGACTGGCAGGTCTGCACATGTCGGCAAACAACTGGGATGATTTTCCAAGCTGCAAAATACATATCCTTGGAGAAAAGGAGGAGTAGACGCGTCTGAGAAGACGGAAGGGCTACACCACGGGAGGTTAAACATGCTTTTTTATCATATGTATTACGTAATCACTATCAATACTTAGTCCAGCGACTTTCCTTAACTTTCAAGCCATATACAGTATTGAAATGAAGTAAAAATATCTCAAAACTAGTTTTCCTCTAGAGACTTTGCAACGTTAAAAATAGCTTAATAATTTTGGTAGGCTTACGTAGGGTTAGGGTTTTTTTCCGAACAAAAGCTAGCTATACACCACTAGTTAAGCATCAATAAATTATCAATTTATAATCTATTAAGCGTTGTCCCTACATTAAGTCATTAGTGTGCGTATTTAACAAGTAGTTTATAGAAATACTATTATGAAGGTGTTATTCATGCTTTATAGGCTTCTACATAACATGCTGAACAAGTGTATTGTTACACTTTGCTTAGAATCAATTATGCATAAATACTCATTCATTTCTTATTACTCTTATATATATATACGCTAGAATTTTCACTTGAAATAAATACGTATTTTGGTCTCTCTCTTTTTTTTTTTAACATTTTTTGTTCATCAGACAACCGATTCAAATCAATTTATAATTGTATTGATAGGTTTTTAGCAAGGCATGTATGATCCTCACTTTAGAGGAGCTCCGGGGTTTGTGTGTGTTAAAATATTTTTTTTGAAAGTATTTTAATTGTATATTTTTTCAATAAAAATATACTGCTCAATTCTGTGTTGGGAGGTTTTAAAATCATTGCAACCAGTCACATTTTATCCATATCTGGGTCATGAGGAAGTAGAGCAACTGGGCCTGAATGCAGACACACCCTGGATTGTACCAATCAGGTGACCAACCAATCACAGAGCAGAGGACACACATTTATACTCTCACTTACACCTATTTTTAATTTTTAAGAAATAAATTTTCCTGAACACCCATATTTCTTCTTCTTCAAAAAAATAGAAAGAAAAATACGTTTTTTCACAGTCAATCCGATGTTCATCACACAGAACCATATCATAGCAACCGGGCTAGATTTTCTTTTACCTTTAAAAAAACTCTCTTTGTGACTTCTTGCTCATTGATACCGACAAGATGTGTCCAGTACCAGAAGCAGCTTGATGACCTCAGGAGCTCCACGATTGTCCCAAAGACCCAAAAAGTGTTTGTGTGTGCAACTTCACCGAGTAGTTAAACAAGGAGCATAATTTTTATACGCTCCCTAGTGGCCATATTGACAAACTCACTTTCTTAATTTTCTGACCAATAGTGTCACTCTTTCTAGTAGTCTGGTTTTTCTCACAGGCTCACAACTCGCTCCAAACTCACTTTTAACTTCACGAAAACACATAAGACAAAAGCGACCAGACGGATCACACACACTTTTTTTAACCAGAGAGTTCCACAGTCAGGTTGAGGGTGATGGAGCTTTACAGGGTCCGAGTCTGGATGGCGTGGGATGGAGAGAGAGCAGAGGAAGTGGCAGCTAGAAGATCCTTTAATGCTGGAGTTGATGATGGCAGACAGAGAGTAGCTTTCTGCCTGTGGAGTGATTGATATGAAGAGAACTGTAGAAGCACCATGGGGGCGACTCTTCTTGCCCTCGTCTACACGACATGCACCGCTTCCCCTTTGCAGTCAGCTGGTCGGACCCCTCCGGCCGACAGTGATGGAGGGGAAGGACTGGTGTGAGACTGGGGGATGACAGTGGGCATTACAGCTTGTCCCCCGAGGACAGACCTCCCCATATTCTCCATCACAGTATGCTGTCTTTTCACCTCATCATTCCATATACACTCATCTGTCCATCTGTCTTCTCATCCTGGGGTTGGCGGAGTAAGTGAAGGATGCGCTCAAATACCATCAACAGATTGCCAGTACACCTCCCTCTGTGTCTCTCTCTCTCCCTCGCTCACTACCACTTTGCTCTCTCTCTCTCTACTTATCTATCCCTTGCTCACTCTACTTTTTCTTGCTCTCTCTATTTTGTCAGTGTTTTGCTCACGGACATTCAGCCGGAGCAAGATTCGAACCTGCAACAATCCAGTAACACTGACGATCAGGCCAGACAAGATTCCACGATGAAAGAAAGAAAAAGAGAAAGAGAGAGAGAGAGAGAAAGAGAGATAAAGAATTGGCCAATGAGAAGCTTGCATGCGTTGCACGCAGTTATTTAACTAGTTTTAAACTTTAAAATAAACCATTAAAACATTTACATGATCCTGTTTCAATGTAAGAAGGGGCAATTGAAACAATCTGTCTTAAAATAAGACAACAGATGTTTAAATAATGTAGTTATATGAGTAACCACAAGTGTGTCTTATTGTGTGAGACTTGGCTGCATTTCTACCTGTTTGCCACTTACTGGATGGGTGGCGCTGTTGTTGCCTGTTTGTAATAGGGATTAATAGAGCTGATTCTTCGCTGACTGAAGTCTCTCTGTGTGGCAGCTTATGTGAACAAGCTGGTCTTATGTGAGTTTCTGTTCAGATTTTATGGCATGGTCTTAGATGCTGATATTTATTATTATTATTATTATTATTATTATTATTAAAATTAAACCTTCTTTGTTGGTGCACATCATGATCTTGTGAAGAGGAGATGCATTCTCAATTAAACCAGAGCGTCACAACCAGAAGAAGCTTCAGACGGAGCGTCAACATATGCACAAGGATGCTGCGATTCAAGTGACCTTCATCCAGCTCTTCTGAGCATCACATGTGGACAAACACGGCAAACGTGAGGAGATCGTTCACACAGCGTCCATCATCATGTCGTTTTTTTCTATTTTTCAAAGGAAGAGTCCAGACAGACTCCAGCCATCGACGAGTGGAGAAAAAGCATTCTACCTTCAAGATCATGCTATCGACTTATTCAAATCTGTCATGGCATTTATATTTTACCCATGTTTCTATGTTTTTTTCCCTCAGACAGCTTGTGAAACAGCAGTTCATGGACACTGCGGAAAATGTATTTACAGTGAAAGACCACCCGAGTCAGGATTTTATGTTTTGTATCAAACGTTTAAAAATATAATAAAATATAACGTACTATGTAGCTGCAAGAAAGAAACTTGTTTTTTTTCAGGTCTTAGAATTGTGTTAAAATAAAAATGTTCTTAAAAGTGTACTTCTTGTTAATATGTGCTAATGCTAAATGACATATTCACAGTAGTTTTATTATCATTTAATGTTTATGTTGTAGTTTATGCCAGTACCTTATGTATTTATATGATATTTAAGTTTAATATTGTTAATTCTGTGGACTTTCTTGTGTCTGTGTGATTCCTAAAACATGAAAACATATAAAAAGCGAAATCAACATAAGGAATCAATGTACGTCAATGAAAGCAGCAGGAAGCAGATCTTCTTTGCAGAATGTATTTTATTGGAAAGCTATAAGGAAGGAATACTTACAAGAAAAGTTCTTTGATTTGCTCAGCAAAAATAAAAGACAAGTTGTTTTTTTTTCGTTTACATATTTTGTTGAATTTTCTTTCCTCGTCATCATGTAAAACATGCGGATATTGAGAAGAACAGAATGGATCAAAATAGGACTTCAAATTTCCCAAGCCGCCATTTTCCCCCCCAAAAAAAGAAGAAAAACAAACAAACAGAAGACAGTTTAAATCTACCAGAAGCCAGTGAGTTACTTTGACATTTCGAAGACGATCCGACACTCGACCATCAGAATTTGTCCGTCTAATATCTTCTACCCAAAAGTATTTTACAGTTTGTTTTATTCGTAAAAAGCCACGCGATGAGCATGTACATAAAACTGCACAGAGAAAACAAGGCATCACAAGCCATTCAGTATAAATAGAGCCACACATCGCACTTCCTGAATCTCTTTTTCAAATCACGGCTCGTCTTCATAGACTTTTAAAATACTGAGGCTTATTTTAGCATTCCAGCTTTGTTCACTTAAAAAACATGGATGGCGTACGGTTTCTGTCGGAATAGCGAGGTTCTCCTAGATCGCAAGGCTTTACGTTTTAAATGAAAAAAAAAATGAAAAAGAATTACATGTATGAAATGTCTTTTGATTTACATGTATCAAAGATTGAACATGGGCCAGGCCAGAGATCTGTACGTAGTGTGTGTAGAATATTTTTTCGCAGAATAGTATTTAATTATGACTTGCACATACTAGCCAAACGTGTTTCGAAAGGTTAAACTTGACTTTAAATTTAAAGAGAAGGTAAAAAAATGTTTGGGTCTGAGGTATATGTGAGCGTTTTTACCAGAGACACGTATCACAAATGACAAACTCAAGCGCAAAACAAACATGCCGCGTGAAGAAAATATAACAAAACTAGTGAGATAAAAATCGAATATGTTACATCGCAAAATGGCCGCGAAAATCAACTCCACAACTACGGGATTTGTCTTTAGTCCACCGTTCTGATGAAGATCTAATCGCCTCTACATTTCCAACAAGCTCCATCATCCCACGAGCTGACAAAGAAGATGGCTGCCCTAAGATCAGCCTCGGAATATTCCAGCAAACAACGGTTTTTCACACCGATGGATTGCACTAAATGAGCGAGTGAGTCTATCCGGTCAAGATCGGCACGTTCTTCCTCTCTCACGCGGGATGATCTGACCTATCAGTAACCGTGACAGCTCCTCTCACAGGAAACACTTCAGGTTTCCCCCGTGGGAGAAAGCGACTGTCTAGCTGTCACGCAGCTTCTGTTGAGCGCGGTGGAAAACAACTCTAAGGTCACGTGTAACCGAGATGATTGAGCATGCACACGCCATACAGATGTGGAGACGGAGGCAAGCGATAGGAGAATAATGATGTGCTGGAGTCAGCTCCATCCCTCCATCCTCCAGCCTGCCAGGAGCTCCACTACACTCTTCTCAAAGGTCACAAGAACCCGAGACCCTGTCGACTGGAAGTGTGCCTTATTTACTTTAAAGGGACCTCTACGTGTAGCCTGCCAAGTGTTCAAACATGGGGTCAGCCGCGAATTTACACACATGAAAGGAAGTGCTACGTAGCTGTCGCCTCGGCCTTTTGTGTTGAGGTACCAAAGGAGCTTTTCCTCAAGCAAACAGAATTCCGATTCAGACGAGAGTGTCGAATCAACACCTACGGAGTGGCCGCTTCACCCCGGCTGAGGAGTCGGTTTTAAGTGGTGGCTTCACGGAATGCGAGGGTGTGAATAATCCTTCGGCTATTCATTATAGCCTCTGCTGACCCGCACCAGGCAATTCCTGTTATCGTGGGATAATAATGCCAGTGGATGAACTTGTTCTCCGAGACCGTTCCTACTTAAGTCAGCGTGATTTTATGCTGCGATTTCGCTCAACCGACATCTCGACAGTCCTGTGATGCTTAACAGCTCGAACTACATGGAATATAAACGTATACAGTACTTGTTGATTACAACTTTAACGTGGTCAAACATGGGAATATGTTCTACTGTCGACAGGGTCAAACCCACTGGAGGAAATCATCTCTGCCGAACCACATCCACGCGACCAAAAACGATGATCTATTGCACAATACATGAGGCTTTTTTTTGATGTCTTGGGTGAATCTCCTGGAGAGGAGAGCATGGTGGGAACAGAGCGATACCAGTCTGAAGAGAAACTCACCCACAGTTCACACGTCACTAGAAGATCAGTTTGCAATCAAACCGGGAACTGAAGCGGAGCATTGGAATTGCCGCCATGCATCACGACACCCTGGTTTAATCCATCGCTTCCCTTTGAATCCAAGATTTAGCATTGGCCAGGGTCCGGATTATCTTGCATTCTGTGGTCTGAAACAGTTCTTAAACGGACAAGAAGCTGATTCCTCTGAGCGATGTCTCCTCACAGACTGACCTTCCAAAAACTGTACAGATGAGGCATAAGTCAAACCCCTTCCTCCAGACGTGTGGTATTTACATCACTGTACACTAAGAAAAGAGCTTCCAATGGAAAAAAAGGACAATTGTTAGAAAAACGTCCTTCTCGTAGGAAGTTGAACTTCTGTACTGGTCTCTCCAGTCAAGCATTGAGAAGATCCTTCCCTTAGGAATTCCAGTATCCAGAGCCAGTCCTTCTGGTCCAGTGGTCCATTCAAACAAAACAACAACGTGGGACTTTTTCGATGTGAAGGTCCGTGTATAGTTTGTGTGTGTGTGTGTGTGTGTGTGTCCCAGCTAAGACCAACTACAGCCCGATCAGAAGTACTAGATATATATTGTATGTAAAATAAACTAAAGTCTTAACTATATTGGAATATACCCTTGACATTAAATTATCACAAAGTTCACTAAAAACTGTCCTTACATTCGTTTGTTATACGTTTACAGTGCGTTTCCGTGTTACTTCCGACAACACTTCTTTTTGTTTTTTGTTTTTTTACCTACAAAAAAAATGGTTTTTCAGACGTTTACGTGGCTTCCAGAGCCTCTAACAACATGAATTATTCTAATCAACATCAGGAGATTTAAAGAAGGGTTCCTCAGTGTCTGCTGAGGGCGATTGGAGAGGCCAAGACAAGCCAGACGGGGTGAATCAGGGTCTGGTGGCGTCTAAACTTTCAGGTATTTCGACAAGGCCGTTGAAAATCTTCGCAGGCTTTGCCGATCACGAGTGATTGGGATCCATTGGGGAATCGAACCTGGGTGGATCACAGGTAGATTTCTCTCTTGGAGCCCTGACTGGAGGGAGCAGCCGAGACATAATCCGATGTATGACTCAATGGGATCTCCTCCAGGGGGCAATCCTTCCCACCATCGCTCCCCGTGGAATAGGCACTGGTGTAGGGGGGCAAAAAGCGAATGCTGGAGACCTTATTGCCCCCACTGCTGCTGCGTTCCTCTCCCATGGGCCGGGAGCTGCTGTCAGCCATCAGATGCTCCGGACCCTCCATCTCCTGGTAAGGCACAAAGGTGGAGAGCTTGGGCCCACTCTTTGCACTCCTGCTGCGGTTGGGTGAGGGCTGTCCAGGCATCCAGCAGGAATCCGAGTGACCGTATTCCGTGCACTCACGTGTGCATTTTCCTGTCATGGCCACGTCGGGAAGAGGCCTCAGATCTGGAGGAGAAGACGAGAAGAACATGTTTAATGCATTGATACTCAGCATTTTAAGGATGAAGACTAGATTGTTCTTAGCCGCTCTGTAGAAAGCAACAACAGAGAGAGATTTGTGAGGAAAGACATGAGTGTAATGACTGATCATCTTCATTACAAACGTTGGTGATGCTGCACGGACCCCCAAGAAGTGAAAATTTCCGCCTGATCTGCGAAAGGTCAAATCCTCTGTCTGGAAAATATAAATGGGAAAGCCGAGCCTAACCTTTCCTCCGAATGTGACATTAGATTAGTTTGATAGTGTGAATGTGAACGGACCGGCGAGTTCTCGGGGGAAGCGCATTTATATCCCTAAATGTCTGAGCTTTTTGAAAGGCCTGTGATTTGAGGCAGCGCATGACGATATTCCGCATGTCATTAATATAAAACACGCTTCAGGAGTCACAAATCGATTCATGCTATGGATAATGGGAATCGTTTTATTTGGTTACGTTTAGGACAAAATACACACAAATTTGTATGGAAAAAAGACATGGCTTTGAAAAGTTAGAATTTCATTAAAAAATGCATAAAAACAATCATAAAAAGAACTATCATGGTTGTCAGCTTAGCTTCTGTTAACTTTGCCATCCATTCCACTCCTCCATCCATTCTGTCTTCCATCCATCCATCCATTCATCCATCCATCCAACCAACCAACAGTCCATCCATCCATCCATCCAACTAACCATGTGACCATCGATCCAATTTCTCTATCTCCTTTTCATGTCTGGGTAACTGGGAGCCAAAAGCTCAACCAATCAGAGATACACACACAATCACATTCTCACTTACTGCAGGCAAACTAGATTAAAAAAAGTGCTAGTTTACTCCATTGGACCAATCAACACGTTCCCAATCACACACACTAACCACACACAATCAGAAATAGTAACATGGCAGAGACAGCCATTCACACCAACAGCTCAATTTATTACCGGAAATGATGGAGGAAGACTTTTATTGACCTTATGATGACCTACCACGATGTTAGACGCGTCAATGAGAGGTTGTTGACCAGTTGGATTTGAGAATAAAGGTTGCAGACCAGTAGGTTCCATGAACAAATCGATTTACTTCCTGGTCCCACTGCTCCACTAGTGAATGTGTGTGTGTGTGTGTGTGTATATGCTTGTAGGGTTAAATCCAGGGCACATTTTTTAGTCGTGCCTGGCCACTTTCTCACCAGTCTGTATATGTTTTCATGCCTTTTCTCCAAGTTTGAAGCTACTATTCCAAACCATCGCTTTCACCACACAACAAAGAACGTTAGAAACGGGGGTCTTTGACTTTCCTCTGCAGCACCTGCGCCTAGCTTCTCTCCTTCTTTTATCTCCATCCTTTAAGTTCCAGTTTAACCTCCAGAGTGTTCCTGCTGAGCCTGAAGGGCCTCCACCAATGCCCCATTACCCAGCTCTCCCAATCCACCTCTCCGGCACATTTTAAAGCTAATTAGATTCCTCTGTCCCCTTGTCGCCATAATAGAATGGAAATTATTTCCAGATGAGTATCTGACATTTGGTGCTGTCAGAAGTAAAGAGGAAAGATGTGTTAAGACCAGGCCCGTCACTTTTCAACACCGTCCTGCTATTCTGTCACGGAGAATTTTCTTATCGCCATTGTCATTCCACGGGGAAGCTTTGAGGTGCGATGTGGAGGGGAAAACACATACGGGTTCAAGCTGTTTCCTGAAGTCCAATTGTGCTGCTGTCAAAATGTCCAGTGGTTTTGTTCGAGCTAAGACCAACCACATTCAGAAAGCAGGAAGTAGAGTTGTGCCTCTACTTACAAAACTAATTCGTGCCGAGAGCAGCTTCGTAAGGCGAGATTTTCGTAAGTAGACGCAATTAACATGTAAATGCCATAATCTGTTCCACCTAAATGCAAACAATTTTTTATAATAGATGAAATATTGGTGATAACAACTTTACAAAAGAGTTATTGAAAAAAAAAAATTTAAATGAGTACTGTGAGACAAAATAAATCAGTATAATTAGCTTTGCGAGTCAAGTGGCTATGCTAGCGGCTAACGATGAGTGAGAGAGAAGACGATTGGTGGAAAATGACTAACACACAGAAGTTATTATACTGCTACAATCCCGGGTTATGGCAATCGCTTGCTTATTGTCCATTTGCTTTACTATTTGGCCTGTGGTATCATGAAACCATTTCGTAACAGAAGATATTTTCTCACTTCATAACCCAAAACTTTCATTAGTAGGGGCATTTGTAAGTTGAGGTGCCACTGTACCAAGACACAGCATTGCAAAAAATGTTAACATTAGAAAAATAAAAAACAAAACAAGTAAAAAAAATGTTATCAAGTAAAATAATATTCCAATAGAGCGTGAACATTTTACTTGATGAGACGACATTTTACTTGATTTTACTTGATTTAAAACAAGCAAATTAATCTTTCTCTCTTAATTCTAGGCTAGTTAATTTATCTTGTAAGAAAAAAATAGATTTAATGTTTCATTTTAATGTTTCTTGTCTTTTCAAGAATTTATTTTTTGCCGTGAGAACTTTTACGCTGCTAAAATACATTCTTGACAATCTTGAAATAAATCTCGTTTTTTCTTAGAAGATAAATTAACTAGATTCAAATTAAGAGATAAATATTAAAACATGGGACTTGCTTCAAGTCATCTTGCCAAGTAAAATTGTCTCAACCCATTGGCGGACACATTTATTTAAGCTTTATTTATTATATAGAGTTTTTATTTCACTCATTGTTTTATGCCAATTGTTTGGCATTGCAGGAGCCACACATTGAGACAAATATACAGATTAGCTGACGCATAAAAGCAAGACGGTTGTGTTTTCATAAGATGCTGATGTGGACTCGTGGACTTCTTCAAAGGAGATGTTGAAGTCTCACAAGCTTCCAGAGTGTTTTCTCTCCAGCAGACGCCTGGAACAAGCTCTTCACTGCAGCTTCACTCAGCTGCTCTCCGGCTTTGGTCGAGCCTAAAGCTGCTCAGGGGAGCCGAGTTCTTTACCACAACACGTCTGAACCCGCGTGACAGGTGTGTGAGGAAGCCACACTGTACTTGACACTTACACTGAAACTCCAGCTTCACCACAATCTCTGGAGTGGAGGAGAGAGGAGAAGGGCGATCGCCAGCACAGACGGAGGCAGACAAGCAGAGAGGAAGCTGTGCTCTACCTCACCACCCTTACACTCAGAGTCTCTCTCTCTCACTCTCTCTCTCACACACACACATACACACACACACACAGTCTCTCTCTCTCTCTCTCTCTCTCTCTCTC
>CM051502.1:1840534-1851486 GCA_028031935.1 Paedocypris micromegethes | reverse complement strand
CTACAACTCACACACACTTTCTCTCTCTCTCATTCTATCAATCTCTATCCCCCTATCTCACATACACCTTCTCTACACATCTCTCTCACCCCCCCCCCCCNNNNACACACTCTCTCTCTCTCTCTCACTCTTCTCTCTCTCTCTCTCTCACTTGCTGGCGTATCCAGACGAGTAGCATCTATCGCTCCTGTGGAGAGTAACTCTTATCTGAGCGGGTCAGGGATGTTCGGGCTGCAATATATCCCCAACATTCCCCTTATATTGATCTGTCAGCCCCGCTTCACCTTTCCCATCACAACACACACTCTGCAACGTCCACACTGACTCCACACACACACACACACACACACACACACACTTTCACAGGATCTTGACATCCTCATTGGGAGATACTGTACATTACTGTACACACACACACACACACACACACACACACACACACACACACACACAGGTAACATTGTCTCAGGAAACATTAAATCCTTGTCATTCTGCTTATACGTTCTGACCTTTCGGTGATTCTTTCTTTCATAAGGGCACTTTCATTTTCCGTTGAGTGATGTCTCGGTTATTATGCAACTGTCTTGCATCACTTTATCTTTCTCTCTTTCAAACTTTTGTTCTCTCTCTTTATCACTGTCTCTCATCTTTACTCTCACTCTCCCTTTCTGTCTCTCTCTCTGTCTTTATCACTCTCCCTTTCTCTCTCTATCACTACATTTTTCACCCTTACCTTCTCTCACTCTCCCTTTCTCTTTCACTTTATTTCTTCTCCTTACTCTCTCATTCTGTATATCTATTTCTCATTCTTACTCTAACTCTCCTTCTCTCTCTCTCTCTCTCTCTCTCTCTCTCTCTCTCATAAACTTACTCTCACTGTCATCACTTTATCATTCTTTTTTAATCTCCATCACTATATTTATCGTCCCTTCTCTCTCTCTCACACACATACACACACTTTTTGAATTGTATTTTTTACTCATCTTTACTATCATCCCAATTTCCTCCTGTCTGATTTCACCTCTTCATCCAAATACTATTTTCTTCTTTATATCTTTATTCAATATTCAATATTTTCTAATCTTCCCATCTCTCTCTGTTTCTCTCTCACTCCTTTTCACTCTCTCTCTCTCACACACACACACACACACACACTTTCTATTTGTCTTTTCACACACATTTACTCTTTCTCATCCTCATTTCCCTCCTGTGTCATTTTCATCTCTTTATCTTCATTCCCGCTTTCATTGCTTTTCTCTCAGATCTTCACCCCATCACTCGCTTATCCTTTTTTTAACCTCTTCTCTCATTCTCACAATTATCTGATCCTCCAATTACTTTGTGTCACTATCCTTCTCTCCATCTCTATCTCTCTTTCTCAAACACACTGACTTTTTATTTGTCTCAGTTACTCTCAGCTTTATTTTTTTACCATCATTTCATCATAATCACTCGCTTATCCTTTTTTTAACCTTTCTCTCTTTCTCAAAAATGTCTGATCCTCCCATCTCTCTCTGTCTATCACTATATCTCTCCTCTTTTCTCTCTCACTCTCTCTCTCAACATTATTTCATGCTCCAAATTCCAAATTTACCATCATTATCTGACAAAATGGAAAGACAAAAATCAGCGCTGCTTTCATTTAGCGTTTTCTCCCTGAACGCGGGACATGAAAACAGAGCGGAGCAGAGCATTTGATGTGCACGGTGATTATCTCCTGAAGACGCAAACTTCTATGTAGATAAGTCAGATCTGCCATCATTGGCTTGCTGTATTAAACAGAGTTAAACCAAGCTAAATCTAATAATGCCTCGGGCATCAATAGCTCAAGTCCGCCGCTCTGTTTTTTCCCCTTTCGTATCGGGTCTAAAGTTGAAAAAGCATAAAAAATGACAGAAAACAAAACACTGGAACACAAAAGAACAGCGATTCATAATGTATGAAGTAAAAACTGAGGCAGGCAAAAATCAAACTGGAATTTGACTTCAATCCTAAAAGATTCTAATTTTGTTTCGCACAACACACACACGCACACACGCACACACACTTTTACCATTTTTTTGATGAAAATAAACAACACACTATCTTTATAATACATATTTACATTTTTCATACCATATTTTTTTTAAATAATAAGAAATTATTATTTTCATATTATTTAGTAATATTTACAATGTATATAACTAAAATACATACATCATTATATTATGTATAAATATGATTATGTTTTATTATTGTTGTTGTTATTACTGTTGTTATTCATATTATTAATAACATTACTATTACTATTATTGTTAACTAATGTAATATTAAATAATCTTAATAATATCCAAATTAATTTTGCTATTGCTTTTATTTTTTTTATCTTTTGAAGCCACTAAGCTAACGTTGTATGCAGGAAAAAGTGGCATTACAACCTACTTTTAGTATTTCTGGTCAAAGATTAATCTTAAACGCGACTGATAAAGACTCATGAGATATCCTCAGCACATCTTCAAGCGCCGTGACTTCACCTGACAGGATATTGTGTTCTTCAAAGCAAGACAAGACGAGGAAGACGAGGAGCAGGATCCCAAAAATGTCCTATTTGTCCTATTTTTCCTTTCACCATTTTTTTTTACCATCAATTCGTTAATAAACGCAAATCCATTTTTCAAAGTGGGAAAAGCATCAAGCGTTAGTTCTCTGGCTCTCCAGATCTACGCCATCGGCCTGTTATTACATCACGTCTCTCCACTTCACTCTTGCTGTATTTTTATTTTATTTTAAGGAATAGAGGGAATATTTCCTCCATCGTGACACGTTCCTTGATTCTCTCCGGCTCTGCCTGGACTACGGAGGATGAGAATTTGCTCGCCAGATTCCCGTTGCTTGGCTTTAAGGTCTCAGCGACACGACTGGGTGAATTGGAAAAAAGAAAATGAAATGTTTGAAGTGTTCGAATGCGTTTGCATAAATTCCTCCCTGCTTGATTTCAAAGAGTTTTTGAGGGAGGGAACAAGTGCGGATGCTGCGTTTCTATGGAATCAGATTAGGGCCAAAAATATCAGACGTGAATTTCGAAGAAACGAGCGAAAATGCTACATTTTTCGCTTGCAATTATATTTGTTTTTTTTTTTTCGCTCGCAATCATCACACTTTCGTTTGAAACTTTTTCCGCTTCAGGTTTTTCGTTCGTTTTTTTTTTCAGAGAAGTCTCCCTTCTCTGATTGGATGGTGAGAATCAAGAAAAAAAGTGAACAAAAAACCTGAAGCAAAAAAAACTGTTTCAAACGAAAACGTGAAGACTGCGAAAAAAACAATCGCAAATGTGAAGCACTTTCGCTTGTTTAATCAAAATTAACGTTTGATATTTTATTCATTTTCATCGCATAAATCAGATTATCACTAATCTGATTCCATTCGTTTCCCACAGTGACGCAAACAGAGCAATAGGAAAACAACAGATAAGCTGCTCGAGGACAACGCTTTGGTTTAAAATTCAAATGAATGCTCTTTCGTCTGTAGGACCCGTTAAAGTTAAATACAGTGGCTTACTTCCCGGCTGATAGAGGCCAAAGCGCCATAAATATGCATTTTATAAGAGCATAAAGAGAACTAAAAGCATTTAGCTTAACGGCATTTAGTCCTTATAGTAAAGACCCATATATACTCACTTCATCTGGGTCTTTCTAAATCATCACTTGTTTGTCGGTAGTTGGTAAAAGAAAACGCTGGTTGAAGTTGGTGTACAGTTACACCTCAATATCTTTTCATATGGAGCTGTTATTATTGACATTAATGGCCCGGCAAAGTGAAGCGCTGATAACACACTATTCATGCTTGTTGTACTGCATAGAAAGATTCTAAAATTTCATTCTAATAACTTACAGTGTAGTATATGTGCAGAGTGACAATAAAAGCTAGGCTAGGCTAGGCTAGGCTAGGCTAGGCTAGGATAGGCTAGGCTAGGCTAGGCTAGGCTAATCTATCTACTCTACTCTACTTTACTTTACTGTACTCTACCCTACTATTTTCTACCTCTACCTCTACTCTACTCTTTTCTATTTTACTCTACTCTACTCTACTCTTTTCTACACAGACTACAGATCCCATAATGCAATGCTTTAGCTGTTCAGCTGTTTGAGGTAAACATGTATACTTTGCAACACCTACTTGCTAGTTTCATTGCACAAATGTTCATCTTTCAAACTTTTTCGAACTAATTCTTTGGTGGACAAAATATGTCATTCAAAACGGAATTGTATTATTCTCCATACAATATCTGTTTTCATCCATTATTATGCTACAAAAAATAGTTTCTGATCATAAATCTCTTTATGATTTTGCTCCTCAATAAATTTGTGAGCGGCTCACTCCTAATTCTAATTTAACATCTCTGCGGCCTAATCAACT
Organism: Paedocypris micromegethes; assembly: GCA_028031935.1. NCBI lineage: Eukaryota > Metazoa > Chordata > Actinopteri > Cypriniformes > Paedocypris > Paedocypris micromegethes. The sequence goes on along the minus strand of CM051502.1, from coordinate 1,847,091 downwards.
GTTTCTTTCCATCCTGCGTTCAACTTTTCTCTTTCTCTCCAGATAAGATCTGCTCCTTTTCTTCCTCCATGTTTTGTTCACACAAGTTTTGAAAATGTATTTTTATTCTAGACCGTATGATAAATCTGTTTCAGGGTTTACGTTCTTCGTGTTCCCTGATTTGTTCGAGCTTTTATGCTGAATTATAAACTATGCAAAACAAATAAATAAATGAACTTACAGTGATAGGCTGGTGCTTTAACTTTAAAATCCTAAACCTGAAAACATTTTGGAGTCTTTTCAACATCATAGACGAATCTGGTGAAACATGGCAAGTAAAAGTACTAGTACAAATGTACAAGTAAAACATGGCGAATTGAAAAAAACTGACGAGTGTTTAAAAGTAAGAGCAGGAACCTTAAGATTTAGAGAGTGACGCTCTCGAGAGGAAACACAGACGCTGCATGCGAGTGTCAGGAGGACTGAAGGTCAGTGTGTGTGTGTGTGTGTGTGTGTGTGTGTGAAGGCCGGTGTGTTGATCCCGCCGCTGTGCTGCTAATTAACCAGCATGAAGCTGGTCTGTCTGACCACACACTGCGAGATCTCTGACTGTTACACACACACACACACACACACACACACATACACACACACTCGTGTCCCGGTACGAGAATTCGAGCCCATGAGAGAAGCAGCACGGAAGTCCCCGGATAGTTTGGCTCAAGCTGCCAGAGATAAACCCGAGTAACCCTGATTTCAGAGGGCAACACCGAGCCAGTGATAACACTCCTCACACTGCCTGTTACACACTCCAGAGAAACGGATCTTTGATTCTCATTGTCTGTGCTAACTAAAGTCTTTTGCTATTGCTAGATTGAATTGTCAAATTTTGTTGAGTAGGACGGGTGAGAGAGAAAGAGAGAGAGAGAGAGAGAGAGAGAGAGAGAGAGAGAGAGAGAGAGAGAGAATGATGAAAAAAGTGAGAAGGAAACAGAGAATGAGAAAGGAAGAGAGTAAGAAAACATAGATGAATTAAAATAGTGATGTGGGGGGCTGGAGAGAATGATAGAGAAAGTGAGAAAAACAGAGAAACAGAGAAAGTGAGAGAAACTAGAGTAAATAAAAAAGACATTTAGAGAGAGAGTAAGATTGGTGGGGGAGAGAGAGTCAGAGATGGAAAGAAAGTTAGAATGATGAAGAAAGTATGAGAGAAATCAGAAAAAAAGAGAGACGATAAGTATAGAGAAAGATAAAGTAAGAGAAAAACAGAAAAAGTTAAACAGGGTGAGATAGAAAGTAAAAAAAAAAAGAGAACGAGAGAGAGATTAAGCTTGTAGAGAGAGAGAGATTTTTGTGACATTAATAATTAGCATTCTTCTACAAACTGTCTTTCATCAGTGAAGTAGTCAAAAAAGAGAGAAAGAGAGTGAGTGAGAGAGAGAGAGAGAGAGAGAGAGAAAGACAAAGAGAGGGGATGTAGAGAAAGAGAGAGAGAGCTATTCTATTTTTCACTCGGTTTCTAGTCATTATCGCAGCCAATCAGATCACTCGGTTTTCAGTCATCGTTCTAGCCAATCAAATCACTCGGTTTCTAGTCATCGTTCCAGTCAATCCAATCACACGATTTCGAGTCATCGTTCCAGCCAATCACCACAGGGTTCATGGCTTGTGTGTCCACGTCCTCTGTGTTCAAAAATAACGCGTGCCCAGGGGTATCAGTGGCACACTCGGGCCGTGCCAGGGCAGGGCAGCCTAACTGGGGCAGAAGCACATTTGCCCCGTGGCCCGGCTGAAGCAGAAAGTCGCCCACGTCCTCGTCCAAGAGCTCCAGAGGTGAAGGAAACGACGATTTTCACTGTTTGGTGTTAAGTGGTGTAAGCCAATGATGAGGGGTGAGGGGGCTTCTGGGTAATGGTGTCCCCTCTGACCCGCGCCAGGCTGGAACGACATCACACAGGAGAGACAAACAAGCGCTAATCCTCTGAGCAAACAACGCAGAGCATTAATACGTGCGGATTAGCCACCGCTAGTGCTAACCAGAGAGTCGTCTTCTTATCAGATCTGCTCATACACTCACGTCCTTCTCCCTCTCTTCTGAACGGAGGAGCACGAGAGGAACGGAGGAGAGGCTGGAGGTGAAGAACAAGGTCTTCCAGATGATCTTGATGTTCAACATGCTCTTAGTCTCAACACAAATTGCTCATAAATCTCACACACACACACACACACACACTTTTCTTGTACAAATTCACTTTATGGATTTGCCTGAACTACACAATTCTCTATTTTATTTTCCTATTCTGGAGTGATTTCTATTTTGCAGTGAAACTACTGTACGTTTTATTTTTACTAGACAATATAATTTCTAGATTTCTACTCTAGTTCCTTCCTCTAATTTTCTATTGAATTGTATTAATTATATTTTTAATTAATAAATGTGTTTTTTTTATCGTAACACTAACCTTAACCCTTACCCAAACAGTGCATGAAATAAGATAAAATAAGAAAAAAGAATAATAAAAAAAAAAACATTTTTTTTAATCCCATATGTGGACATTTTAATGAACCAGCAGCATTACACGAGAAAAAAGACAAATTAAAACGCATAATAAAATACAAAACAAATAATGAAAAAAACATCAAATCTTTATGATTTATGTTTATTTAGAAAACACAAATCATTGTTTTTTTACAGCATGAACTCTGTAGGGAAAAAAAACCTAAATTTAAATTGTAAATTAGTAAGAAATATAAAATCTTATTTAAATAGTATATTAGTACAAAACAGGCTGTTAATATTATCTATTATTAGTATGCAAGATATGTTTCAAAAGTATATTTTAACCGTTTATGTATCTTTAGTTTATGTTTCATCTGTTGACAGTTTGAGTTGTGACATTATTGTATCTGTTGTTTTGTGATTTTTCTGTTATTACCTGCTGGTTTTACTTGCATTATCATCTGTGTTATTACCCATTTTCCTGTATAAATTACTTTGTATCAATTAATTACTTTTAGCACTTTGTATCAATTAACGTTGTGTAAAATCACGTAAAAAAATTACAGTTATTGAACCATTTAAAAAGTTTACATAACTAACAAAATTCCGGAAAGTCCTGCGACACAATTCCTCGTCAGGTTTCAATAAGACGTCACAAAAAAGCAACAAGGAAGAGCGAAAGGAGGGAGTCTGGAGGGCGGAGGAGTGGATTATGCTGTGAGCTGGCACTGTCAGGCCTGGCTAGGCTGGCACAGAAGCGTGGCACTATAATAAGAACCCGCCAGCATCGTGCCAGGCCACTGGACAGGCCAAAAATCGGCCCTCGGACCACTAAAGACCCCCACTAATGGGATTGTTTTTACAGTCAGGCATGTCCACAGCCAGCCACGGTGCCCGATGGGGATATATGGATCTCAGAATAGTGCAGGTCTGAAAGTAGAGCACATCTGTGCTGGAGATGCTGGAAAAGCCCCGATAGGTGGTGTGTGAGCAGGTAAATGCCCTGCTTAGCCAAACGCTTCCCCACACCATCTGTCTAAACACATGTTCAGTCTGCTCTCTTAGATCGGGCCCTTTAGACACACACACACACACACACACACACACACGGCATTATCGCGAAAAGCGGTGTTGAGTTGTGCCATGATATGGATTTCGCAATATTGTGGATATCGTCACACATTCATTAATTACATTTGTATATTGTAAAAATTATATTTATTTATTATTTAATATTTATTATAAAAACATATATTTATTATATTTTATATTTTTATATAAACACTTTAATGCAGTGTAACACGATTGTTGCATTGCAACCTTTAATGACGACACGCTAATCAAAGGCAGAAAGCAATCAGAGCAGCTGTGATGTCTGTGTACTGTGTCTTTAAGAGCGGCTCTTCTGAGAAAGAGAACCGTAAAGACGTTTCTGCTTATTTCTTCATTTCTTATCAAAGTCGTTGGTAAACGTTTCACGCGACGTTCGCATTCAGACCCAAACTCCGCATTACGGGCGAGGGAGAGCAAGAAAGAAAGAAAGCGTGACAATGTAAACTTTCTGTCTCTCTCTTTCTTTCTGTCTGTCTCTTGTTCTCTCTCTGTTTCTCTCGCTCTGTCTCTCTCTCTCTGTTTTCAGTCTGTCTCTCTTTCTCTCTCTGTTTCTCTCTCTCTGTCTCTCTTTCTTTCTGTCTGTATCTCTTTCTCTCTCTGTTTCTCTATGGTTCTGTCTCTCTTTGTCTCTTCCTCTCTCTTTCTGTCTCTCTCTGTTTCTCTTTTTCTGTCTCTCGCTTTCTCTGTTTCTCTCCCATTCTCTCTGTTTCTCTCTCGCTCTCTCAGATTCTCTTTCTCTTTCTTTCTGTCTCTCTCTCTCTTTCTCTCGCTGTGTCTCTCTCACTCTCTGCTTCTTTATCGCTCCGTCTCTCTCGGTCTGTTCCTCTCTCTTGCAATCTGTTTCTCTCTTTCTGTCTCTTGCTTTCTCTGTTTCTCTCTCACTCTCTCTGTCTCTGTTTCTCTCTCTCTCTCTCTCTCTCTCTCTCTCTCTCTCTGTCTTTATCAGTTTCTATCTCTTTCTGTCTCTGTCTGTCTGTCTGTCCCTTTCTCTCTCTCTCTCTCTGTTTTCTCTCTCTCACATTCACAGATTTTGTGTACAAACAACGTAATCAATATCTACTCAAATGTAATGCCGATAAAACATCGCGATATGAATTATCACCCACCCCAACCACACGCACGTAATGCGCAGTCGAGCCTCTACTTATTCAGACACAACGCTTCCACTGATTGTGTATGTCCGCCGGTCTTTCGCCAAAGGCCAGTGCTGGGGATGTCAAACATCATTTGGGAGGCTGGAATCAAACCGCTGGTGCTTCTGTGCTTACACGGCACAATCTCCTCAGCATCCGTTCTGCTGCTCTGACATCTTTCCACATGCTGAAAATGCCCTTTTTTATACTAGTTCTGAAGAAGTATGCAGATTTCATCACAGCTGAGCTGGACACGTTTCACCCCTGCTGGACAACGTCACTCATGGCGGCTTTAATTAGGCCTCCGAGCCAGCATTTATAAGAAGCCGGCCATTGCTGACATCACTTCCTGTCTGACGTATCATCTCGTCTCCAGGCTGCCTATTAGAAAACAGTGGTTTTGCGTTTCCTGAGAAGTGTTATATGATGATCACCGCTACGACGCCCACCCGGGCCACACACACACACACACACACACACACACTCCGCGTTTAAACACCACTCAGACGCCGAACAATAGCTCACGCTGAATAGAAATGTCACAGTCTCTTTCTCCTTGACCACCTCCGCTGCCGATATGCAAATATCGCCGAGGTCTTTTCTCTGCGAGGAACGATTTAAGATAGTGGATCGCCGCGTTATGATTTCCTAGATACTGAGCGTAAAGGGTGAAAAAGGTAATACAAGTTAAATGCAAATGTACTTGTGTGTTAGATTCTCCTGAATGCTTTAGGCATTATCAATCTGTATATGGAAAAAAAGTGGAAACAAGCAAAAAATATAAAGGTGTATATATAAAGGTATTTTCTGTATCATGTCATCAATAAGGACTATAAATAAAGTGTTCTATTTACGGAGAACAAATGCATCCATAAAATGTTGTTTTCATGTATTAAAATATATATTTTCAAAATACATATAGCCAATATATGGGAATTTTATAAACATGGTTTAACTTATACATGCACATATTGTTTCACATAGTGTTTTCAAGTCTGGCCCAGGGCATCCATGACCTATGTGAATTATCAACCACTTTTTCCATTTCTGGGTCATGGGGTTAAAAACTCAGAAACTCTGGACCTGAGCCAGGATACACACTCTGGTCTGTTGGCCAACCAATCATAAACAGACACACACTTATCTTTTACACTCTCACTTGCACTGATCACATTTTCAATCCTAAATCACCATGGTGGGATAAAAGCGGAGACTCAGAGGAAACGCACACACCAACTTGTATGATAATACATAAAAAAAGGCAGCTGATCCGTTTCATCGACAAAACACACCCATTATACACACTTCATATTCCATGTTTATCCATCAATTACCACAAACGCCAACCAAGTGTTGATGATTGGCACTTGATATGACATTCTTTTTTGTTCTATTTGTAACGGCAATTCATTCGCACTATTTTGGACGACTAAAGACTCGAGAACCGAATGATGATAGACCATTTATTTTACTAAAAGTGGCTGAATACAAAGTACATTCACAAGAACGGCACTTCCTGCTGAACTGCCGACAGAATCTCTACGGAAACCACTCGCTCAAATCATTATTCACATTACAAACTCTCAGGTTCCATATATGTGTAGATATATTTGATAAATAGTATATAAAGCTAGTTACATATATACATCCCCTTGTGGAGGAACATCCGTGTCTACAAGGTTCACACCATTGTTTGTTCTTGTTTCAAAGGCAAAACTGTGTTTGATGTCTGTGTTACAACGTGGCACTGCGGCTGATGGTGTGAGGTCATACAGTGTCAGACTGATGCTGTGTGTGTGTGTGTGTGTGAGAGAGAGAGAGAGAGAGAGAGA
>CM051502.1:1827824-1840513 GCA_028031935.1 Paedocypris micromegethes | reverse complement strand
AGAGAGAGAGAGAGAGAATGAGAGAGAATGAGAGAAAGAGGGAGGGAGGGAGGAAGAGAGAGAGGGAGAAATAGAGTAAGAGAAAACAAGCGAGACAGAGAGAGATACATTAAGAGAGAAAGATACGATGAGAAAGTGAAAGAGAAGGTGAGAGAGAGAGACGGAGGACGAGAGAGGGAGAACGAGAGAGAAAGAGGATGAGAGAGGATGAGAGGGCGAGAAAAAAGAGATAGATAGATAGATAGATAGATAGATAGATAGATAGATAGATAGATAGATAGATAGATAGATAGAGATACTATGAGAGAGAGAGAGAGAGAGAGAGAGAGAGAGAGAGAGAGAGAGAGGTGGATATGATGAGAGAACGTGAGAATGAGAGAAAGAGAGGATGAGAGAGAAAGAGAGGGTGAAAGAGGGATAGCGAGAAAGAAAGACAGGATGAGAGAGATGGAGAGTGAGAGAGAAAGAGGATGAGAGAGGGAGAGAGAAAGAGAGGTAGAGAGAGCTGGATATGATGATAGAGACACAATGAGAGAGAGAGAGAGAGAGAGAGAGAGAGAGAGAGAGAGAGAGAGAGAGAGAGAGAGAGAGAGAGAGAGATGGATATAATGAGAGAGAGATACGATGAAAGAGAAAGAGAGGATGAGAGAGGGGGAGGGAAAGATAGAGGAGATGAGAGATGGAGAAATAGAGAGAGGGTAAAAGAGGGATAGAGAGAATGAGAGAGAGAAAGAATGAGAGATAGAGCGAGGCAGAGAGAGAGGAGAGAGAGAGATGGATATGATGAGAAAGAGAGAAAGAGAGAGAGAGACGGTTAGAGAACGAGTGCGTGAGAGAGGGTGAAGGAGGGAGAGAGAGAGATGGATATGATGAGAGAGAGAGAGAGAGAGAGAGAGAGAGAGAGAGAGAGAGAGACGGTTAGAGAGCGAGAGCGTGAGAGAGGGTGAGGGAGGGAGAGAGAGAGAAGGGGAGAGAGAGAGATGGATATGATGAGAGAGAGAGAGACGGTTAGAGAGCGAGAGCGTGAGAGAGGGAGAGAAAGAGAGAGAGAGAGAGTAAAAGCGAGTTTTGTCATACTAATTAACAACCTACACTAGGTGATACTGTGGCACATACCGAGATTTATTTGGGGTTTGTTACTTCACATCTAGAGAAGCCAAATCTGAAATGACTTTTTGAGACGAGAGAACACAGATCCAGTTTCCGTGATTCATTACCAATGCAATCATTCCATCTTTTTATAAAACATGTTTTATGAAAGGAGATGAAAAACTGGAGTGTGTAAAAATACAGTCACTATATTTAATGTGTCAGAGTGCATTATTCAGATTAGATCAGCGCCAAGTCTGCTTTTCCAGTAGAAGTGAATTGGGTTGTGATCGAGCGAAGGAGACGGTGGCAAAGTGGTGAATGGGGGGCAGAGGGAGAGGAGAGACGTACCTTCCGGACCCTGGGCGATTACAATGCTAGAAAGAGTCCGGGGGGATTCGAAAGGAATGGGAGGAGAGGGGACGAGGGGAGAGTCCACTTAAAAGAGTGCGCAGAAAAGAAAGGAGAGGAAAAGACGAAGGTCACGGATCCATCAGTCCAAAATGTCTCCACACACTTGCCGTATCCGTAGACGAATGAAATCCGCTGAAAAAAAAAAGCTACGAATGGGGGTGGGGTCAGGGTGGGGCGGGGCGGGGTCACCGATGCCGGTTTTCCCATCCGAGTCCGTTTGGAATTCTCGTGTTTGTGTGCGGCAAAAAAAAAAAACGGTAGCTAGATACGTTTCAGAGGTGAAAAGATACGAGTTAGCACAATCTTTTAAAAAGAGTCCTACTCCCACGGAGGAACAAAAAAAAAAGAAAAGCGTCTGCAAAAGGACGAACGTTTAAGGCAGTCTTTTTTGGCCGGCCCCCTTCTCTTGGTCAGCGCCCGTTACAGCACCTACAAGAGGATAGATACCACTTACTACTCACCAACTGGAACGCAATACATTCCATGCAAAATATAGCTCTGAAAAAGTAGGAAAAAAACATCAAAAATAATTGTGCAAGTAACAGATAAAAAAAAAACAAAACATAAGGTGGAGAAACGAGCAAGGGGGCGGGGCCGAGATGTTTACAATCACGTCACCATGGTTACACCTCTACGTTCACAGTCCTGAAGTCAAACCAAACGCAGATGCTCCAAAAAGCCGCCTTGCAAAACGCACCCATGCGCGATTTTTCGCCGACTCGCCCGCCTTGTACGACAAAACTGTCTAGTCAAGATCCTGTCAAGAATATTAAAAAGTACCAGTGCACAATAATCTCTAGTGATGGGAAGTTTGATTCTTTTAACTGATTCGAATCTTTCGAATCATTTCGAGATTCAGTCATTTTGTTCATTTCCAGCAGGGGCCGCTGTAAAGGTGTTGGTCATTCATCTAAAACAATATACCTACACAAAAGACAACATGGTTTGCTTCAGTGGACAACAAATAATACATAAATATCTATAAATAATGCATTAAAAATCCTTTTACGTCCTGCATCTGCCCTTTGGTTTTAATAGTTTTATCGCGGTCACGTCACAAGTGAACGAAATGAACGGTGAACGAGTGATCAGTTTGAACAAATCACGAACGTACTGAGTGTTGCTGCTCGCTACAATCGTTCACAAATTGTTCAATGAGAAGACCCGTTTATTCCGAGTCACATGAAAGAAAAATATGAACAAAATATATGAAAGAAAAATATGAACTACCGTATTTTCTGGACTATAAGCCGCACCTGTATATAAGTCTATGAACGATTTTGAATTGTAAATGTACATGTATGTAACTAAATTGATTCTTTCCTAACCTGCATTTTAACACGGCAGCAACTTTGCTGATTAATATGGGACAGAAAAAAGAGAAAAAAAACGGCATCTACCGTATTTATCTTAATTATCCGTATTGAACTAAACCTAGTTCAAAAAAAGTTTAAAAAAAAAAGTTCGTAGTTCAAAAAAAAAAAAGTTCATAGTTCAAAAAAAGTAGCGGCTTATAGTCCAGAAAATACGGTATACAAAATATAAATTAAATATATGAACTAAAAAATATGAACTAAAAATCCCTAGAAGTAGTAAAAAAGCAACGTAATGCTACATGGGCCCGCGCGTCAAGAGATCCAGCGGCCTCGCGCAATGCTAGCCAACGCAGCGGGCACAGCTTGCCAACCGGGTGCGGATCAGCGGGAGAAACGCCACTGACATTTCATCTCGTCAGCAGGCGATGAGGCGCAGTAACCGTCTCCACCGCTGCTGACACAAACACCAGCTGCTGCAATCCGTCCGGAGAGCCGCCACGACGCCGCCGCTTCATCACCGCGGTAAAGGTGACGCCTACAAACCGCGCAGGAGATGCTGAGTCTTCTGTTGCTTTGCAGCTGCGAGGTGTGGAAATGACTCCTCTGGTCTCGCGAAATTCTTATTGGGTTTATTGGGTTTGGATTTGAAGGGCGATTTGGGATATACACAGCGATTGAAAAAACCCGGGAGCATCTAAACATCAATGATCAAAATATTTGCCCACACCTGGTTTTGAAGGGTGATTTGGAATTTACAAAGCGATAAAAACTAAACCTGGAGATGTGAGCATCCCAAATAGTGTCAACGTTTGAAAGTCTTTGGCAGTAAAATTTTAAATCCTAAGCCTAACCCTAAACCCTAAATGTTATCTTTAACCAACTGTTAAGTATTAACGGCAAGTCAGTTACGTATGCTAGCTTGGCTTGTTAGCATTTTACGCGTGTAGCATCAAGGAATTTCTAGATGCACATACAACGTTTGCATTTTAATTGGATTGAAAGTCTATTATTTGAAATTCTATAGAAACTATAGAAATGTAACCGTTGCAGCTGCAGCTCAACTTACAGTACACACTTTGTAATAACTGTACACATAATAATCGTACATTGCATAATAGCAATTTTATAGGTGAAGTAACATGTTAGCATGTTTAAAGATTTTTTTTTATAGCATTAAATGTGTTCTCTTGAACATTGGGTTAGACTGCAAGAAATTCGGACAGTAAAGACAGTCAAGCAAAACTTTTAGATAAAAATTTAGTTTAGCTAGAGCTTTTTCCTTTGTTTTAACATTTTATTAATATATTATATACATGGAAAAAACTGGCACTAGTTTTGTCACACTTTGCCATATTGCTAAACAAACTCTCACAGAGATTCAGACATGCCTGGAGCTACACACCCACTTTTATGGCAAAGCATTAACGTAACTCTCTCGTACGTTCCGTTCCAGCTTTGCTTCGGTCGCTCTTGCATGAAGACAGCGGTTCCTGGCTCCGGCTCTTCACATCAGGGCTTTTAGGGACCTTGCTCAAGCTGTTTTTGCAGGTCTAATCACTGAGACAAGAGGCCTTCCCTAATCCTGGTCCTCACCTCTGCCACCTCGACATCTGTGGAAGTGTGTGTACGCGGCCCTGGAGTGTGTCGGGCAGCATCTGGGCCTAATGAGGCTCACAGCCTGCCACTGCACCCGTTTAGCGCCGTCCCGCGGGCACCTGCGACAGAGGTTAGCTCCTCAGGTGCCAGCCAGAGCCTTTGCCATCTCACTTCTCAGTCCAAAGATTCTCAGATGGAGTGTTGTAAAGTTACACCATGCTTGCACTAGTGTTCCTGTGCAGCATCTACTTAGAGGGTCTGAACTATTGGCAGGAGAACATCTGATGATCTCTGGAGTCTTGGAGATCTCAATGGTAGCATGGCCATCTTAATCCATCCATCGTACTGATATTAAACCACAGCGACTATGATGGAATCTTCTCCTGCTTTCACTCTCAACTTACAGTTTGACGGTTTCTAAACTTCTGGATCATGCAGGAGACTACATAACTCGGTTGTGTTGTTTGTTTCCTAGCCTAACGTTCTGGAATTGTCTGCTTCACTGGATATTATTCACTGTGGACCGTCTCATGAGAAAAACAAAGTCCTTCTACTTTAGTATGAACACTGTACTCTAACTTTTGGTTCAAAGTTTATTCGTTAAACCCAACATAGATCGTGAAAGTTTCAAAGTTTCTAGCATTTGACCAGGGAGTCACCAGATCTTGCTCTGAAACTTTCCAGACAATTAAATCACACTAAACAGGGCAGATTGTTTCTGGATCATGGTTCATCCGATTCATGGTTCTCCCAAATCTTCCAAATGAGACATTTGTTACTGTAAGAAGTTTAGATTAACTTCAAGAAGATTTCCCAGAATTGAGATACTTGATTATTTACCGTTTGGGCGTGGTCAGTCTTAAGTACAGACCTCTTGGTTAAGTTGCCCAAACTTTGCAGGTTTACCTACTCAAGCAGAAGTCTACTATAATGAAGCAAGGACTCATAAAACTTTTAGAACCTTCATGAATGGTGCCAGTTTTCTCTTGCCTTCTAACCACACAACGGTTTTTTTGAGAGCTGGTACAATCAAGCCATGGCAGACATGTACGGTGAAGTTGCTTCAAAGCAGATGATGACTGCATGAATAGTTCTGTTCAGCTGCTTTGAGACGGTGATGCGAAAGATATATACGTAGAGGTTCCTTTAACACACACAATTATAGGCACATTTGTCAGACACAACAAATGTTAAAAATAAATCCTAAATCATGTAAAAGGTCTCTTTCGAGAGGCAGATGGGCTCAGCGAGTGGGAGTGTGGCTACTGTCACGCTGAGAGATGCATCTTTCCGTTGTTAGCACTTTAAATAATGTGCTGAGGCTGGTGATTATTTGCATAAACACCATTTAAACACAGCTCAAGAGCTCTAATCCCACACCAAGCGGCGTGAAAAGAGAGACGAGGAATAAATTGAAAGGTGGGGAGAGGAGATATTGCGATGTGATTTGCTCATTTCCAGGCGCTGTTTAGCATGCTACGAAAGCCATCTTTAACAGTCACGTCTGCCGCTCAGCCAGCAATACGTCTACTTGAACGCTGTGGAGCAACATGACTAAGCCTTCTGTCAAAACTTGCAATAATAAAATTCTCCGATACGGAGGAGGCTTTTCCTACTTCCTTCTGCTATCTGTCTCGCCGAAGAACGATAAATGCTTCGCCGCCGTCTGCCCGGCAAATGCGATCATTCCCACACTGACGCCTCACCGCTGATGTCTTTATTTATCTCTTCCTCCATTCGTCCGACTGCTTATGGCCGTTCTTCATGACGTCAAACAATCATAACCGAGCCGTTCATCAAACCTCGGTAAATAAAACCATCTCCTTCAAACTGGAGGAGAAGAAACGCTGTCTGACGACCATCTCCATATGCTGCAATTCATCCCAGAATGAGAAAATGGCAGTGGATGTGTCTTAGAAACGTGTTTACGCCACATAAACCAAACAAGCCCTATATGTTCAATGTCAAGGAGCCAATAGGTGCGCGACTCGACTTCTACGCTTTTATCAGCAGTCTTGAAACTATGGGACTCACTCCCACATCCCATTCACCTCTTCTGAACGTCTTTTGTTTCTGTATTCGTTTCTGAAAACACATTCCACGCGCATGCCAACGCACTTGACAACACGGCCCTTTCAGATTCCAATTCTAAAGACAAACCATAATCTGAGAAACACAATTTGAGACTCGATGACTCCATCATTATAACTCTCTTTGCATCTGTGTCCTTGCGATGCTTCAGACAGCCGGCCGTCAATCCAAGGCTTCCTTTCACAGCAGAACTGAGACATTCAAGGCCAGCGGTTTTCCAAGCCACAGTACGTGTACACAAAACGGATCAAAAATGCCAACTGAAGGAAGGGGAGGTTGTCCGCCATGAGCCTAGACCAAACAGCACGGCGGTGGATTAGACAAACACAGCAGGATGCTTTTAAGAATAGTCGTAGAGACCAGAGAGCACGTGTATGTGTGCCCAGCCATATGTGTGTCTAAGAATCACTGCCAGACCAAAGGGATGGTGCCAGGCAAAGCGGATGCACCCTTGGCACCTCAACGGGCACAGCAGCTGGTGTGACAACCTCTATGTTAGTCATTAGCACCATTTCGACTGCGGAGTTTTAGGCATTTAAGACACAATCAATAGTAAATTATGAACTACATGAACTACCGGGTTGCCAAGACATTTTAATGATAATGCCATAAAACTATGGAATTTTATAAATGAAGCAATCTGGTGAAGGTATACTGACGCTAAAATCTATTTAATGCTGTTTAGTGAGGCTTAATATTTAGCGTAGTAGGCGTTTACCAAAAGATGGCATAGCCAAGCTACACATATCAACAAGTTTGGACATTGTGCTCTGTTTTTAACCAATCAAGATTGATTGAATGCCGGAGCAGTGGGAAGCCTTACCATGTGCTACCTGTAATGTTAGCATGCCAGAGGAGACTTTTTTCTTAGGCTTTGCAATCTAGCTTGCTCTTCTGGTATCCCATAGTCTGAAAGACAATAGACATTTTGACCTTTTTTTCCCCCAAACCTTTAAACACAGATAAAAAATTGACATTTTTCTTCTTTAAAGACTATTTTTCCCTAATTCGCATAGCCACTTTGCAATGGTCTTGAACTATATAAATAAACTTTAACTTCTGAATGGGGTTCCTTGTCTTGCTCAACACTTGATGAAGAACTTGATGGACCGAGATTCGAACCAGCAAGGCCTGGTGGCAAGGTTATGTTCTTACCACTAGGCCACGCTTCTTCCAGCTCTTCTGGAAAAACTAAAGAGACAATCCCATGCTAGAATAAAGACATGGTCACTCCAGTGTGGTCCGGGCCTTTATTGGGAGGTGGGACAATTTTGGGAAACCTCACCAGGAATACGCCGATAATAGATGTCCAAGCCCCCTCAGAAGAGTGCTCTTAATATGGAGGAGCAGAGTTCCTCTGAGGTGACTAAGCCCATCTCCAAAGGTGGGCCAAGTTTCTACAGTAAATTATATTATAAACAAGAACGGGAAATGTTTCGGAAAAGCAGATCTTCCAAAGCAAGATGAAATCATCCCAAACTGGATTTCATGTGTTCTCAACAGATTTCCACAGTTTGTGCGAGGCTGGAGGAAATGGTGCACTGAAGGTTTATCCTTGAGCTCTCAGCTGTAACCACCATGATGTCAGAGGATCTATCCAGAGACTCGAGTCCTGTGAGCGTCTGTTTAGAGTCGGCGACTGAGAAAATCCCGTAACTGTTGAAGCACTAGATCTGAGAGAGACGTGTCTGTCTCAGACTTCTCGGGCCGCTGGAGTGTTTCACGTCTTCTTTTCGTTTTCGCTGCACTTCCTGCATTGGATCTCCTCAGGCGACAGCTCACTTATCAGACTTAGTATTGAAAATGGCTGACACGTTCCAGACGAGGTTGTCTCATCGTGCTTTAGTCTCCATGCAGATTAATCATCTTAGCCAAACACAAGAGCCTATGGTCATCTTTCGACCATATACATCCATTCCAAGAGTGTTCTTTACCGCAGCTTTACCGTCAAGTGTGTGTGTGTGTGGTACTTGACAAATGTGGCTGTAACTAGCTGTACATAACACACATATGAAAATGTGATTGGGTCTCACAGCAAGAAGAACCTGTTTGAGACTTAAGATCTTTGAGCCTTTGTGTGCAGTGTTTGCATGCTCTTCCCATGCTTGTGTGCAGTGGCGGTTCTACACTGTATGGCGCCCTGGGCAAGACTCCTCCTTGGCGCCCCCCACCCCCCACGGCGCCCCTCCCCATTTAAAAAAAAAAAAAAAAAAAAAAAAAAAAAAAAATACTATATATATATATATAATGTTTTTTTAAATATTATATTTTATGAAGCTATATAAAACTATACATTTTAACTATAAAGAATAACACAAATTAAATATAGAATAAATATGTTAAATATCTTGAATCAAACTACAGAACCTTAAAATAAAAAAAAAACACAAACTAAAAACTGAAATCTGATTTTTCTGGCCTTCCTTGATTAAGTTCTCGTACGAAATGTTACATGAATACTGTAAAATTTAGAGAGATTGCATAACTTTATCTTTTGCTCGTTTTTCCTCATCTTCTTTTAACTTTTTCCTATGTTGTGAACCTGACAGCTTTTGTGTTTTTTTGTCTCCATCTCTCACGAATCCCAATCGTTTGTTTTGCAAATTGGGGATCAAGTCATCGGATTTATCCCACATCCCTTCACCCAACACTGTTACTCAAGACCTGAAGACAAGAGTGTAAACAAATACACCTGGATTGTTTTGTATTACCTATGTTTTTATGCATTTGACACAATTTAAATTAATAAAAACATGTTTGCTTATTAGGAGTGCGACAATTAATCCTGTAATTGACGTGTACATCCTTAATAAATGAGTGATGCGTTGAAGACCCGCCCCCCGCCCGTCCCAGACTTACGGTAGTTTAGCGTATGTTAGAGAGACACACTCACCCACTCACACACTGACACACGTGCGTTGCCTTTTGCGCTCATCCTCTCCCTCCTTTTTCACTTTTTTCGTTATCTGCCACGACACACAAACGGGTCGCCGTCACAAACGTATGATACTTTACAGAAAAACACATTGCATATCTTTTTTTCCGAGCGCCCGTGGCGCCCCCCACGTGACTTGAAAAAATGCCGCCCTGGGCGACTGCCCCGTTCGCCCATGCCTAGAACCGCCACTGCTTGTGTGGATTTCTTCTGGGTCTCTGGTTTCATACAGTTTGAAGCTAACGTTTCAGGTGATTTGGCATTGGAAAATTGAACGTTTGTTTGTTGGGGCCCAAAGTGAGTTGCTGAGATAACCTCAAGCTCCACCATGATCCAGAAATGGAGTAAGCGGCAGAGAATGAATAGACAAAATTCATATTTAAGCTAACACAAGGGCAAGATCCTTGGGGCTTTTAGAAGAACCCTTTGATCGCAAGACACACAAGAAAGATATGCAGCCAATTGCCTGTTGACAGATAAAAATCCATGTTTTCAACGGCTACAACGGTTCCTAAACGCACACGCTTCGTTAACAGCCGTGGATCCTGTAGCTTCTCATTAGCCTCATCGTATCAGATTGTGACTATACACCTGGGCCGGCCTCCATTACGCTCTCAGCACTTTGATGTACTTATTTATTTATCACTTGCTTTAGTCCGAGACCAGGGATTAGATGTCCAGAGTCCGCTTCATCTATTCCGCCGTCTTTGGCCAATCAATGCCAGCGCGTTCAGTAATGAGGCCGGCGGACATGTGACCAATCAAGACAAACTCTTTGGAAATGTTTTTTTTCTTGCACGTTCTTCCAGAAGAATGATGGAGGAGCCTCGGTGATGACAGCTGATCCGTGATGTGTGTTTCCTTGCTCTACAGTGTGACCCGGAGTGAGCTCCGAGGAACAATCACTGGCTCATTTCCACAGTGTGAGCACGACTCGCCCCGAGCAAGATCAGACCCAAGTCTTCCTCTGTGTGTGTGTGTGTGTGTGTGTGTATAAAGATGGCTGATGGATACAGGCACGCACTCTTCATAACGTCACCCTTTATTCATTTACTGTATTTACGCAAAAATAAGCAGTAAATATAAGCGGCATGTGTGTGTGTGCGTGTGTCTTTAAATAATGCGTAGGCAGACAGTGTAAGTTTTTGTTGGCTCAATAACAGAAATAAAGAAATATTAAACACGGTGCAACACTTAACGGGGACAAGAAAACACTGGAAGAAGATGAAATAAAATTGAATCAGTAATATTATCAAACAGAAACTACAAACCACGACCAGATAGCTTAGCTTTGCGCTAACAAACAGGTCCAGTGTGTAATTGCGAAAGAGTCAAAACAGTCAAAATGAAGAACACGGGCAAGAAGTAAAAAAATCCAAGGCACAGACACGATCAAAACGCATGGTCTGCTAAAAAGGGGATAATAATCCTTCGCTTCTATTGTCTTCACATAGTGTTGAATAAAAAGAGAGCTCGTCGGGTCTACCGCAGTTGTTTTGCGCATTTGTGGACTGGTGCAAAGACTTATGAGAAATGAGGTTCTGACCACTAGAATTGACTTTTTGTTATCTATTATTCAAGTAAAACAATATCAAAATGATACAATTTTGAAAGTCAAAAAAGTCAATATCAAAAAAGAATATCAAAAAGTCACAATTTAGGCTTGTCAGATAAAGAAAATTTAAAATGTTAAAAACAAAAAAATAACTGTAAACTACTGTATATATTTATTTTTTTGGGGTGGAATTTTATTTTGTGCCTGATGGTGCTTATGTTTGCGTAAATTTGGTAGTTAGCTACTAGGTTTTTCTTTTTTCTTTTGGTGTGTGTGTGTGTGTGTGTGTGTGTGTGTGCTTGCTGGCCAAAACATCCTACACTTGCAGAATTCAAAAGCCTGAATAGCTCGGAAACCCAGTCTGATGATTCGGCAATAGAGAGAACTGTTGAGAACAACAGGACGGGCTAGTTAGCCTGCAGTCAGCGTGCACACCGCTAATGGTTCTGAATGAGATACACACATGGATTCGGTTCTTTGTCAAAAAAATATAATAAATTAATATGGTTCACACAAAATATATTGATATATTTTCAATTATATCAATTTTGATATATTTTATCAATACTCCGTGGAGCAAAAAACCTTTCATTTATACACTCATTCATACTGTATATATAAAAATAAAAGTAAAATGAGAAACAAGACGCATCTAGACACAACACAAAAAGACTCATCAAACATCTCGCATAATCTCAAAGGTATTTTGAAAAGCGCAAGGTTTTATACAGTTTTTTTTTTTTTTAACTCAATATTCCGGCCCTAACGGCCCAATTACTGCAGCACCGGCAAAACACATCACATGCAAGATCACAACTATATCTGCCACCAGCCAGAGGTGTCAGAGACAGAGGAACGGTCCCCAGAGAGGAGAAGGATGGTCAAAAGACCAACCCAGACATGTTATAATGAGAGCAATCTATTTGTGTTGCATCACTTTGCTCACACTCCGTGAGAATTGGGCGAAAACAAGTGAAATATGTATTTTCCTGCAGCGGGTTGTGCGTCGCCTAAACTCGCGTTTTTGCCTCCTCGTCTCTTTTGTCTGGTTGTGATGTTGGCGAGATCTTGCCCATCCTGACCTGTGTGTGCGCTGCCACGGGCACTGCTGTAATTGTGAGGCGTGAAGCCTTCCAGCGTGACCTCTCGTGACCCCTGGTGACAGATTTGAATGACAGCGCGAGTCACTGTCCAACAAGCTGGACTCGAGAGGAAATGACCCCGGGGCATAATGTGCTGGTATTGAAAGAAAAATGTAAACATACTTGCTCAGTGAGAAAAAAAAAACATTTCGGAGGATGGATGGAGAGAGGGAAGAAGGCTGGAAGAGAAAGAAGAAAAGGAGGGAAACAAGGACGAGAACCAGGAAGGATGAAAATAGTGATTAATGAAAAACGTGGCAGAGAGAAAGTAAGAGAGAGAGAAAATAAAAGAGAGGAGTGAGAGACAGCAACAGAGTAAGAAATAAATAAAACCACCATAGACAGAGTGAGCTAGAGAGAAAGAGAGCGAGACAACAAGAGAGCGAGAGTGAAATGAGAGAGAAAAGAGAAAAGAGCAACAGAGCGGGAGAGGGCGAGCGAGAGGGAGAGAGAGACAGATAGAGAGGAGATGGGAACAAGATAAAGAAAGAGATATTGAAAGAAAGAAAGAAGGGTATAGTGAGAGAGAGAGAGAGAGAGAGAGAGAGAGA
>CM051502.1:1796903-1815605 GCA_028031935.1 Paedocypris micromegethes | reverse complement strand
TCTCTCTCTCTCTCTCTCTCTCTCTCTCTCTCTCTCTCTCTCTCTCTCTCTCTATCTATCTATACATCCATCCATTCGTCCAACCTTATATTCAACTCACCATCTATCATTCTCTAAGTCTATCTATAAATTAATCTATCCATCTATTCATGACTACCGATCATTTATTCATCCATCCATCCCATTCATTCACTCACTGCCAATCCATTCATGTGTCCATCCCTCCAATCATCGTCCAATCTATCAGTAGGTTTGTCAATAACGCTGCCAGTCTGTACATTAATCCGCCCATCTATACATTCATCTATCGTTCTTTCAATCAATCTCCCACCCACCCGTCTTTTGATCACTGTTCCATCCCTCCATCCCTCGCTGTGTCTTTTACCCTCTCGACCGCTAATGTGATGCTTTGCCTCCTGTGGCTCGTGAGCTCTTTTGGTGCTAAACTCTTGGAGATGGTCTCCAGATCTTCGGCAGCCATTGTTATCTGGGAGAGCGAGGGCTGAGCGGAGAAGGAGAGCAGGGCTCTGTGGGAGAGATCACCCACTTTCCCTGCACGCATCCTTTCATCTCGCAGCTCCGGCACAACGGCACGGCTAATTAAGAAGAGCCGAGGAATGTCCAAAACAAGCACACAACACTCCTACTTTCCCCCCCTCGTGGGGACCGAAGGATGAAATCTGCAAGGAAACAAGTACTCAGCATTACTCTGATAATCAGAGATCTGGGGGTGTTCCTCTCTCTCTCTCTCTCTCTCTCTCTCACTCCCCCTTCTCTCGCTCACACTCTCTCTCTCTCGCTCACACTTATTCTGTCTCACACTATCTCTCTCTTCTCGCTCACACTCTATCTCTCTCTCAATACTCATTTCTCTCAATTATCTCTTGCTATCTTTCTCTCCTTCCATTCATTTCTCTATCTTTCTCTCTCTCGCTCTTTCTCTGCTCTCTCTCACACACCACAAAAAACACACCAAACACACACTCTCTCTCTCTCATCTCTCTCTCTCTGCTCACAATCATTTTCTCACAACTTATCGCTATCTTTCGATCTATCTTTCGCTCTCTCTCCTTCTCTCTCTTTACCATCTCTCTCTCTCTCTCTCTCTCATTCTCTCTCTCTTTCCCTCTCTCTCACACTAATTCTCTCTCTTTCTCTTTCTCTCATTCTATATCTCTCTTTTTTCAATTATCTCTCTCTCCACACACACACACACCACACACACACACACACTTTATCTCTCTCTTGCTCACACTCGTTCTCTCTCAAACTATCTCTCTCTTCCATCTCGCTTTCTATTTCTCTCTCACACTCATATCTCTCTCTTTCTCTCACCACTTCTTTCCTCTCTCCACTTATTCTCTCTCTCTCTCTCTCTCTCTCTCTCCTCTCTCGACACACCTTCTTTCTATTTGTTCTCTCTCTCTTCTCTCTCTATCTCTGTTTCTCTTCAATCACACACACAACACGTTCACTCTCTTTCTCTGTCAAAAACCCTCTCTCTCACTCTTCTTTCACCACACTCTCTTGTCCCATCACCTCTCTCTCTTCTTTCTCCTCTCTCTCTCTCTCCATGCAGGGGTCCGGCCCCGGCCCCCTTCTGTTCGCTCTATTAGACAATTTGTGGAGGCATTAGATCTACTTCCATAGTCCGCTGGGCTTTCATCAGCTTCCCACAATTCCAATTAAGTTGTGCAAGTACAGAAGCCCGTTTCTGCCTCGGTGAGGGGAAAAAAAAGTCAAAAGGTAATTGCCGCTTCATATCTCACAATAAAACTTTGTATCAAAAAATTCAGACCATTTCAAACCGTTTGTGCTGTTTTCACAAAAGATGAGTCGTATCTTATAATTGCAACTTTCTCTCTGATAATTGCCACTTTTATTCGCATATTTACGCCGACAAATCTCGCACTGGCAACTTCACGCTTGCACAATTATGAGCTTCAAGTTTTTCTAACTTCGTATCAGACGAACTGGCTTCACGCTTCACAATTAAAGCAATTTTCATAATTTTCATACTTTTGTGCAGTTTTGCTAGATTTGATTTGAAAAACGTTTTAGCTACCTTTTTATACAACCTATTTATGACTTATAATCACAATACTGTGTATATGTGCATGTACAATTTTTGATAAATACATAATTATTCAATTGTAAACAGTAAAATAATATTATTGTTTTAAATTATTAATATTATTTTTTATTATTATCTTTAGAATCTGCATATGAGACTCAAGCGGCTTTTCCCAGCTCACCGAGCTTTAGACGCAATTCCTTTTCAGTTGCAAATATTGCTGGTCAGAATTCTGGGTCGGATCAAATCTCTGTTCAAAAAGTCAACGCTTTATATTCATACAAATTAGATAAACAGACAATATTTTATTTTGTCATTGTTACTAGTGGCTGTTCCGGCAATTGAATTTTCCCACTGTGGGATCAATAAAGTTCATTCATTCATTCATTCATTTATTCATTCATTAATTCATTCAAAACTGTTTTTAGTTACACTTCTATTTGAAAACAGACATTCTAAGCTTTATGCAGACATATGATTCATGTTAGAGTGACAAGTATTTATTACGTTACAGTTCGTTTTCAGATGATAAAGTGAAGGTAAAAGCGATTTTATTATTTTTTTTTTTATATATATATTATTTTTATTATTTACTATTTTAAATAATAGCCCTAACCGCAACGCCCTGTTCTCATTAACTAATTGTATTAACCTAAAGAAAAAGCTACTGCAAACTTTCAATTGATGTATGACACTGATGTATGACCAAAATTGACTTACTTTGTGTGTTTTATCTTGAAAAAAAGCGTGACTCGACCTCGGAGGAGATATATTGCAAGAATAAAAATATAATGCAAATAGAACAAAATGTATAGTAATACTAATACAGTTTTTAAATGAGTTTATTCAGTGTTGCATTAGTTTACATATTATACCTCAATATCCAATATTGCAAGCTTCAGCCATTTAAATGATTAAATGCGATTAATCGCGATTAATTTAGTCGGTGCAATTAATTAGTTTAAAAAAAAAAATCGTTTGACAGCACTGTATTTAATACATAACACTCCATTGACATTCCAGAATTATGTTTTTAAGGATTGTGCTGACAATTACATCCTCTCTCTCTTACTACAGTGTGTGACAGTGTGTATTCTCTCTCTCTCTCTCTTTCTATATATATGTAACAAGTCATGTGTACACGCTATCAAGTGGCTGGAACAAGAAGTAAATATCATTTGATGTGTGGCGAGGTTGCCTGGATGCATGGCGCTGCTGGTTTTAGCGCCGACCCCGAGCTGCCCCGTGAGCGCCTGTCACATCAGAGGCATGACTGATAATAACAGTCACACATCACGATGAAAGAGGGAGCGGAGGAGGGTGCAGAGTTCAAAGTCAGAGATTTAGACACACTCCACATATCACTGGTTTGGTGGGAAAAGCGCAGACTGGGGACAGGAAGTGCGATTGGGAAACACTTTCACACGGTCCGAGTGTGATTAGTTTGTCCGTCCATCCTCAGGACAGACGGCGAGTGGTGGTCCGAGACTTAAACTCCCTCATACATTAGTAGACTGCGGCAAACATCCCATAATACTAAAACCCCCAACCCTCTTCCACCTCAGTCAATCTCCAAATTTATTTTAGTCGGATGAAAGTTGCTTTAAAGCTTCAACGAGAGCGTCCAGCTGAATGGTTCAACACAAAAAAAGTCGAATTGCAGCGGCGTGGACGATAAATTATTATAAATATAATATAAATAGATAAATAATGGGACATTCTTCTTTTTTAAGAAAAAATGTCTAATGATTAAATGTCAGACACAACAAACACGTCAGACACACCTTAAAAAAAAAAAATGGCATTATTAATTACGAGTCCAAAGAACGTTAGGTTTCACAAGGAAAACGTAAAATGCTCCGAGACAATTTTACACCGAGCCGTTTTGGTACCTACACCGGTGTAAAGTATCCAACATAGTAATAAATAAATGTTTACCTACTGCACTGTATGTAATGGCTTGTGTTTGCTCACATTCTGAGGAGAGAACAAAAGTAATAGGTAACACGGGGAAGAAGAGTGATCTAGGGCAAGCCAAATTAAACCATTTAAACATGAAACTCATCAACAAAAAACCTCTGAATTAGTATGGAATTGTTGTTAGACACTATTTCGAGTTTGAAGACTGCGGCAAACATCCCATAATACTAAACCCCCAACCCTCTACCACCTCAGTCAATCTCCAATTTTATTTTAGTTGGATGAACGTTGCTTTAAAGCTTCAACGAGAGTGTCAAGCTGAACAGTTCGATACAAAAAGTCATATATTGAATTGCAACGGATTGGACAAAAAATTATGACGTAATTATTCTGGTGTAGGTACCAAAACGGCTCGAGGTTGGCGACTATTGATGACGTCACACTATTTGATTGGTTGTAAGTTGTTATGATGACTTGTAAGATAGAAAAAAGGGACATTTAATACGGGAAATATGACCTTTGCGATCAAATCAAACATGTCAGACACACCTTAAAAAAAATGGCGTTATTAGCTACGAGTGCAAACAACTTTAGGTTTAAAAAGGAAAACAACAACATGATGAGCCTGAGAAAATCTCCATGAGTTCTGTAACTGGGGTGTGACATTTAAAATAAATATTTTTTTATGTAGAACGTCCAACAAGCTTTAAAAATAATTAAATAAATGTGTTTAAATTTTGATATTACGTAATGTATAAAGAGTAATACGTAGCAAAGGGAAAAAGAGTGATCTACGGCAAGCCAAAATAACATTTAAACATGAAACTACTAATCAACAAAAAACCTCTGACTTAGTTTTGAATAGTTGTTAGACGCTTTTTCAAGTTTGAAGAACCTTGTTTTTTTTGTGTGAAATGTAGAGAAAGCGACTAGAACACGGTTTATTAAGAGTTACCTCAGGTGTTAATGTTGCTTTGGCTTGCCATCGTTTTTTTTGTACAAATCAATTTGAATTGCGACTCCATTGCCGTCTCACCAATACTGTCAAACAAAGGCAAACCAAACTAAATCAGAAGACAGACGGCAAACACACATTCAAAATGACGGAGAGGAAACCGAATCAACAATGAACTTCCACGTGATGAAATGGACCTGCATGATGATGAGAGATCCGGCCATTAACACTAAAACCAAAAGCGTTTTGGATCAAAAATGAATGTGCATTATTTAATGTCATAATGGATTGGGAATGAGTTGAATAATGTTTCCGAAAGCTTTGTTTTGCATAGTGCTTATAATCCGGAGCCTTTTAGTACACAAATACATAAAATACGAAAGATTATGCCGACTATGTTGACTTTATGACGTAAGCTTAAATCACCCAGAGTCGGAATTATTACTAGTGTTTCGTGGATCATTACACAAAAGCCGCATAAAGTCGGGAATTGACGCACTGGCATGACCGATACCGTCATAAACCTACATTCGGCTTTAAGTTGAACATATTCCAATTCAAATTCAAATTTTATTTGTCACTTACGCATTATTTTGTCCGTATTATTGTACGGCGTATAAACACAGTGGGAAGGGGGGTGCAATAGAAAATGGAATAAAATACAATAAAAATAGAGATAAAATATAAATTAATAAAATACAAAATAAACAAATGCAATAAGAGAAGGATACAAAATACAAGATAAAAATGCTAGAATATGAATAAAAAATAAAAGATAAAATTCCGCAAGTAAAATGTAAAAATATGCCAGATAAAATATGAATAATGAATAAAAGACAAAAATACAATACGGAGAGAGAGATACAAAAATACAAAAAGTGAGCCAAGTGATTCGGGTTAAGAGTGTTTAACGTGTATAAATGCTCTAGGTATTACTCTTCGTCTTCGTGGTTTGACGGTTTTGCCGAATCAGTTGAAGAAGTCACAGGAAAGTTTTTTTGTCTGTGATTGCGTCGGCTCAGATTCGCGGTTCAGTGCGTCGACATGTCAAAGCGATTTTCCTGTTTTCCCGCTAAAAGAGGCGGCCGACTGAGCGGGACGGGACAGATTGGATGTTGCCGTTATGGAGACGGCTTGTTTGCTCATTTGAGACGAATGATTACCTTCATTTCCCCTGATATGGGCGTGATGGCGGGAGAACGGCAGCCTATTTGCTCTCCTAAACGAAGGCGTAATGGACGCTTTGTGCCATGTTAGTGCGTTCCGTGGCTGCCTTTGAGAGGCTCTTGAGAAATGAACCCTGACAACTGCACAGATGTTCAAAAGGCCTTTCTTCTGCTCGGAACGGCAGACTGTACGCTGGGTTTGGTGAGTTTGTTTATTCGGGGGAGCCATTACCAGCCGGCTGGATCGCACTGGCTCTGTCTTTAGAGGAGGAAAAACATTCAAATAGATGCTCGGGAAGCAGCTCTCTCACGGACTGAGTTGGGAACAATCGTTTAAAAAAGTAATTAGTTACAGATACTAGTTACTTCTGGCAAAAAGTAACTGAGTTAGTGATTGAGTGGAGACTGAATTAATTAAAACAAAAACTTGAACTTGAGGTGCATCGTTATGAAAGTAACTAATTACCAGGAAAAGTAACTATTGCGTTGCTCTTTGCGACATTTTTTTTTTTTTCAATTTGTCACATAATTCCAAATTGCTGTCAAAATGCTGTCAATACTAAATATGTTAAATAAATGAAATGGAGAACAAATAAAATGAATTATTATTCAAATATATTATTATCATAAAGCACTGTACATTCATCTATACTATTGTAAGAGTGTTGTGGGACAATGTGAGAGACACCTATCAAATTCAAAATTATATTGTAAATCTTATCATTAGTACAGTGAATAATAAAACAATAGATAACCAATAACTTTTAATATTTATTGCACAGACTGCATCTGGCCAACAAACAAGTCTAAATATAAATTATGCTTCTTAAGGAATGTAATAAAAGTAGATGAATAAAATTCACAAAAGTAAACAGTTTAACAAGACGTGTTCTGCTCTCAATATAATACTTAACAATGTACCAATTAAATAACAATAACAAAAATGCACACTCCTTCAACTCCATGTCCATCTTTTTGGCTCATCTCTGACTCCTGCTGGGAGAGCACTTGTATGTTACCAAACGCAAAACTTCCGTGTGGTAAATGATGGACAATTAATCTAAGCCAATCATCACGTTTTCAGTCAAATCACGTGCACAGACACACCAATCACGAGTGATGTCCTGCCCCACGAATACACACACACACACACCAGAGGGAAAAACAATACACACTCTGCTGTGATCAAAATTATAGTAACGCAGCATTTTTTTAGTAACTATAACTGTGTTGTAACGGAGTAAAAAAGTAATTGCGTTAGATTACTCGTTACAACAAAAGTAGTTTATTTATAACGCTGGTTTTCTCACGAAGAACATCGAAACCTCACGCCGGCCGTTGTCGCCATTTACCGCGTAATCGCTTTCTCCACCGGGTTTGTCTCATCTTTTCCATCTCCGCTCATTTCGTCCAATTACAAAGCTTCTCTGGAACGTTTCACCTGCCTTCCTCTCCCCAGCCTCCGTATCTTTCGAGCTTTCGTCCACTCGTCCCACAGAAGAGCCACAGACCCATCCATTTCTATTAGGCGGGGGAAATGAGCGCATTAGGGAAGAGAAAGGGGTGTCGGACGGAAATGCCCACCCTTGGGACGCCGAGCTCGGGTAATGGAATTATACTCCATTATCAGACGGAGATGATTCCACTTAGCAGGAAAGGAGTGAGCTTCTGAGAGCCGGAGAGGGGGAAAAGAGCCCGATCAGTTCATTGTGCTTTATCTGAGCTGATCTAAGCCAAACAGCAGCGACGCATCGTAATCAGGGTTCCTACACTTTCTGAGAGAGAACATTCAAGCACTTTCAACGTCCAAAGTTTTTCCAGCTCCATACAGTTGTGGTAAAATTCATATTTAAAACTATGCCTAACCACAATTAAAATTAATCATTAGCATTTTGGGGGAAAGTTTTGTGGCTTTGGTGGAAAAAATGAACATTACTATTAGTAGACCCTACTAACTTTATAGGCAACATTTGTATTCTAACTTTATTGAAAGTTAGAATTTAGACATCTGCCATGCTTCTCCCTTCTTAGCAAAGTGTGTTTTAGTTTAACAAAGTGTAACAAAGCCGGGAACACTGCAACTATAAAGGTGTTGATGCTTCACACTTTCTGCACTTTTAATCAGAGCTGGATCATAGTGATCACACTGCAAAAATCCACGCAGAACAATAAGAAAATAAAAAACAAAATGAGTAAAAAAAATCAAATCAAGCAAAATTATCTGGCAACGGGGTGAGAAAATGTTAGTAAGACGGCTTAAAACAACACATAAAAAAATCATGCTACACGGTAGATTTATTTCTACATTTCAGTTCTTGTTCTCATTGGCTTTAATAAAAAAAAAAGTAGCTAGAGAAACATTGCGTTCTTAAAATAATAACATTTCACCTGACATTTCTCGTTTCAGGAAGTTCTGTGTTAAAACAATGTCTACTTTGAAAAATGTCTCGATTCATTCTTAAATATCATCAAAATTAGCTTTTTTTATGAGCAAGAAATGTCAAGTCTAATTTTCTTGGAATAAGCAAAGTAATCTCTTACTCTTAATCCTAACATAGTTCATGTATCTTGTAAGAGAAAATAACAAGATCTATTGTCTAATTTCAAGCTTGTCAATTTTTTAGCTTGTCAAGAATTTATTTATTTTTTTATTTGCAATTTTCAAGCACTTAAAATTCAAGCATTTTCAAGGCCTTGAAAATTCAATATTGAAATTCAAGCATTTTCAAAGTTTTCAAGCTCCCGGTAAGAACTCTGCTAATCAGGCCTGTTTTGAGCTGATCCTGGATCTGCTGAGATCCGCTGGTATGCGACTAGACCTGAGATCACTCGAAATGACAATCGCACACCGAAGACAAAATTGCTTGACAGGAAACAACACACTGACGAAAAGGATATGTGACAAAGGAATGGCGGAGAACAACAGGACGGAGCTAGGATTTGCCCTTTCAGTTATATGGCCGAAGCAATTAGAGGAAACATCTAGTTCTGGAGATGACCTGGTCCACGTCCAGAGCAGCAGCTGGATATTTTTAGACAGTTCTGCCAAGTCATTTCTCTCAGATGTTCCGTTCTTTCGATTCAATTTTATGAGGAGAGGGGAAACACACACACACACACACACACACACACACACACACACACAAAGAAAGGAAGAGAGCAATTGTCTTGTTGTGAAAAAGAACCTAGTTGATAGATGAAAGCTCGTTCAGGCATAAAGAAAACCTGAAGAAGAACTGCAAATTATTTTTTTAAAAAGAAGTGTTTTTACAACTCTTTTTTCATATATGTTAAAAATGCTCTCTCTCTCTCTCTCTCTCTCTCTCTCACACACACTTTTGTTCTCTCACTCTCTCTCTCTTGTACTCTTTCTCCCTCTTTCTCTCTCTCTCCTTCTTTCTTCATCTCAATCTTTCTCTCTCTCTCTCCCTCTCACTCATGTTCTCTCTCTTTCTCATGTTCTCTCTTTTTCTCTTGTTATCTCTTTCTCTCTCAATCTTGTTCTCTCTCTCTCAGCGTCATCGACACAATCTTTCTATTTCCCTCTTTCTCTGTCCCTCCACCATACCTTTTCTCTATCATCTGTTCTCTATCTACCCATTCATTCATATCCATCCAATCTCTCTCTCTCTCTCTCCTTTTCTCCGTCTCTCTAATATATGAACACATGTGTATTCTTCCACTATGCTTTGATGGACTGTACAACAGTAGATGGACATGTACCACCAATAGGATATTAATAAAAATGTATGCATTAATGTTTCTTAAAGTATGTGCTCTTAAAGAGGTCACTCAAAGTTTAAAGGCAATGGCATAAAATAGTAATAAATCAGACGGTAGTAAGAAGGCGAGTAGTGAAACTTGACAAACCACTTTAGTACCTTAATGGTTTCATTCCAACGTGTAATAACGTATAACGTCTAAACCTGCGTCCTGATGAATGAATCACATGAGGTCACGTGACATCTTCACCAGCTCTTTTTTCTTCACAAAGATGTTGCTCTGATTGATCTGGTTCTTTATTACACGAGCTACAAAGCAATTCACCCAAAATGTAAAAACATACACAACATGGCTTGACTAGACTACAAAAACCCCCAGTTTTTGCGACGTGTGACCGTTGAAATGACCAACCGTGCAAACAAGTGTCACTTTATTGATTTCGCATTGACGGAGAGATGGAGCGACTGATTTGTTGTCCCACTCGAATCAAGACGCAATTCCGGAGCTTCCACTCGCGAGCGAGAAAAGCCCGTGGTGACACAGAAATCATGCAAAATGAAGAAGAGAGCGGAGGAAAAGTCTACGCCCCCTGGACTATATATATCCCAGACGTAGCTTTGTCAAACCCCTCATTTCTTAGGATGTGACAGAACGTCCCATGAACCAAAATGCTGGTCTGAGCTTGTTGGAACCGCCTTCGCCTTTGCACAGCCATGCATTATCCATAGTGCCTACGTGTAGTCAGGCTGATGTGATGAGTGGGGTGTATTTATAGACCACCAGAGCTGCGGCGTTAGGCTGCGAGAGTCATTCCCAGCGCCGGGATGAGAAGTACACAATTTATTTTAAGACCCCTGCTCTTTTATTGGCTCCATTGTGTGTGTGTGTGTGTGTGTGTGTGTGTGTGTGTGTCAGGGAACGACGTACAGTCAAACTCATCTCGCTCCAGAAATTATGGCGCCGGGAAGCTTGCAGGTATTTCACTAAATCGGTCACTAAATGGCGGACCGCGGTCCGGATCCGGACCCATACGGGCCAAACCGACCATTTTAATTTAAAATCTAGCGGTCAACCTTAAATGTAACTCGCAGCGCCACCTTAAGATTAGTTAAGCGATCTCTGGAAATTGGCAGATGTTGCAAAGGAAATAACGATTGCAGTTACAGTTTTTGCATTAAAAGGTATCTGAAACAAAGACAGAGAGACGGAGAGACAATGATGACGAGGAAGGGAGAAAGATAGACGAAAGAGAAGAGACAGATGAAAAAGGAGAGACTCTCTTTCTCTCTCTCTCTCCATCTATTTTTCTATCACTCTTGTTCTGTCTCTCTCTCTGCCTCTTGTTCCCTCGCTTTCTGTCTCTCTCCCTCTCACTCTTGTTCTCTATCTCTCTCTCTTTCTCTCTCTCACTCGTGTTCTCGCTCTCTCTTTCTCACTCTTGTTCTCTCTCTCTCTCCCCCTCTTGTTATCTCTCTCTCTCTCCCTCTTGTTCTATCTCTCTCTTTCTCCCTCTTGTTCTATATCTTTCTTTCTCTCTCTTCCTTCCTCTTGTTCTCTTTCTCTCTCGCTCGCTCACTCTTGTTCTCTGAAAGTTGAAACGGGTGAGACAGAAAAAGAAAGAGAAATATAAAAAAGTCACTGGCCAAAGAGAGAAAAGTGGATAGCGAAAATTGTTTTTCATCCTGAAAACATTTTGATATTCATGATACGCACTGTAAGACTAAACCAATGTGGCTGATATGTTCGGAAACGTATAAAGAATAGGAACCTTTATAACTGTCCAATTGTTGGGATATGTTCAGATTTTTTACCTGTTTATAAGTGGAAACTTTTGAGTTGTTTGAGTAGGTTTTTTTTAATACATTTTCTGCTACTATTTATTTTTAAGTTTTGCACCCCACTTAAACAATTTTCTACTTGCTTATTTTAAAATTGAGCCCTGCTTTAAGTCACAAGATAGAAAACATTGTAATTCTATGCCTCATTCAATGTTACAGAACAATACATTTATCAAAAGATTTCTGAATTGTACTGAAATAATTTGATGATAATTCAACAGTCGTGTATTGATTATGTACTAATTTGGAAGAAAAAAACATCTGTGAATATATCAATTATATATACGTATGGACCAATTGTGAGTTTGAAAAGAAGTAAATAAATAAAAAAAAAAAAAAAAAAATATATATATATAATATATGTATATATATTATTGTTTTATTTAATTTAATTTTTTATCATTGTCTTATATATATAGATATATATATATCTATATCTATATACATATCTATATATATATATCTTATTATAATCTTCTCTATATATATATATATATAAATAAATATATGTACTTCTGTATCTTTGCTTCCAAAATAAATAGTGGAACCGGGCAAACAGGCCGTGTAGGGGTCAACAGGCCCGATCGTAGTTTATCCTCCCTAATAACCCGCTCAGTCCTCAGTGTCACACTCGCCATGTCCGTACCGAGGACACGCCCCCGGGGAAACGGTTTAAAATGCTCCTCCCACATCATCACAAGACACCGCGTCACTTTCGAACCTTCCTTAGTCCTGGATGTGTGTCTGGTGGCACATGCCAAAGGCTTCTGCGCAGCTGTGTGTGTGTACAGACGCCATAAGCCAGACCTGTCTTAGTGACCCACCCTGCAGACACACACACACACACACACACACAGCAGAAGCATTGATGTGATAAGACAGGCCTGACATTCGGGCCTCAGTCCACCTCGTCTTCTTACTCATACTTCCTTACTCACAAGGTCCTTCCTCATACGTGTTCTGCGCAACTAGCAAGTGTGTGTGCTATTCCACAACCCTTGACCTCTTTGCTCGAGAGGGAGTGTGTCATAACCGCACTGATGATGTTAACGCCGGTGGAGATTGTAAATGCTCTGCGTGCCAGCTCGTCTTTTCGAGGCCCGCGGAGCTTTTCATCAGGACCGCTTGGTAAGTGTGAGCCAACACGAGTGGAAATCACAAGCCTCGGATGCAGATGATGCCCACGGAGCCGGAGATTATTCAAATGGGCTTGTGCTTAGCATCCGGCTTTGAGGTCACGTAGAAACTTTTGCTTTGGATTTGCAAAAAAAAAAAAACGAAAAAAAAAAAAAACGGAAAAATGCATAACAAAAAAACAAGGTGATAAGATGCATGAACCAGGCCGCTGATCAGTTGATCGGTAAAGCGTGCATGGCGTGTCGTTGGGTTGCCAGGTTTGCGGAAAGGTCGTCCGGAGAAATGGAAGAGCGGATGGATGGATTGATGAGAAAAAAGAGGGGGGCACACCACCTCGTCTTACCGTTCTCGGGGTGCTCCATCTCTCCGATGCTGCCGTCGGGGGTGGTGCGCTCGTAGTGGTCTTCGGGCAGAGCGAGGGGCCCGATGCGGGGTCCGGACGAGCTCTTACTGCTGGGCGTCTCGGACTCTTCAAGGCCGCTGTCGTAGTAACTGTGCTGGGAGGCGTCCTGCAGGTCTTGAGCCTGATTGGCTGTTGAGAACGTCACTCTGCGATGAGGGAGCTGCGATTGGACAGAAAGAAGGCGCAGCGTTAAAAAGGTGCATTTGATCTGGTAATAAATAATAATAATCGGGGGTGTAAAGAGTACTTGACAGTCATACTTGAGTAAAAGTACAGGTACTTAGTGTAAAAATGACTCCAGTACAAGTAACAAGTCACCAATTTCAAAAAGACTTGAGTCAAAGTAGCAAAGTATCCAATTTTACAAGAACTTAAGTATTAGGAAGTATTTTATTTGTACTCAATATACGTACATATAAAAGAAATGTGAAAACAAACTCTATTGTTTTCTAATACATAAACGAAATTTAACCTCAAGGCTTTAAAAGTGGTAGAACAAAGTAGATAAAAAGAACAAAAAGTCAGTCTCAATCACTTAAATGTGCAAAGAAAAGTAGATAGAAAATAAAAATGTATTAGTAAATTATATATATATATATATATATATATATATATATATATATATATATTGCGCACAATCACAATGCTAAGCACAAAGCACAAAGCTAATCAATCAGCAATGCAGTGGAGTAGAAAGTAAAAGTTGCTTCTATTTTTGATACTCAGTGCAAGTACGAAGTAGCCAAAAACATACTTAAGCAAAGTAACGAAGTACATTTACTCAAGTACCTTACAGCCCTGATAATAATACAAACTAAATAAACTGTATGATGAACTGTTCATAATTAGTACCAAGCAGTTTAATATTCAATTAGAATTCAGTTTGATGAGCTGAGCCTGACTGGCTGCTGAGAACGGAACTCTGCAAATAGGGAGCTGCGATTGGACAGAAAGATGGCGAACGTTAAAAAGTTACAATTGATCTAATATAAATGAATAAAAAACTGTTCATAATTAGTACAAAGCAGTTCAAAATCTAATTAGAATTCAGTTTGATGAGTTGAGTCTGATTGGCTGCTGAGAACGTCACTTTGCAAATAGAGAACTACGATTGGACAGAAAGATAGCATGCAATAAAAAGTTACAATGGATCTAATATACATTTTAAAAACTGTTCATAATTAGTACCAAGCAGTTCAAAATCCAATTAGAATTCAGTTTGATGCGCTGCCCGTAAAAATTTCTGCTCAACCTTAATTATCATTTGAATGAACAACAATGAGTCACTGAGCAACAATGTGATATTATGCATTACTTATATAATTAACATCGTAAAACAAATTAGACCTTCATCAATTGAAAATAACTTCTTCAATTACACTGGTTGTCATCAGAGTCATCACAACTCTTAAGAACAACACACAAAGCAATGTCTCTCTCTCTCTGATAGATTAGATAGATAGATAGATAGATAGATAGATAGATAGATAGATAGATAGATAGATAGATAGATAGATAGATAGATAGATAGATAGATAGATAGATAGATAGATAAATAAATTGAGGTTTAAAAAATATATATTAAAAAACGTTATTAAATACTGAGAGAAATTCAGGAGTTCGGCAACAAACACACACACGCACACGCACACCCTGCTCAATAGAGTAAATAACTCAGTGTCTTTCTCCCTCTCTCTTTTTACACACACAGACACACACACACACACACACACACACACACACACACACACACACATCATAGAGTCGGTGAGAAGTGTATTAGGCAAGTGTTAGCAGAATCCAGTGTGACTGCAGAAGCCAGGTTTGATAAGGATGATGGAAGCTACAGTTCTCCCGGGGGAGGAGACACTTCACAACCCTCAGCACCTGCAGAATAGGACATTCCGTCAGGATGGAGCGAGACAGCTCGAAAATTGGCATTTGGAGCCGGATAGAAAAACCTCTGTCAGCCACCCGGCGCTCAGCAACACATCCACCCATCACAACCCACAAACCATCAAGAGGAAGACAAGAACAACAACAGGGGGATGTAAAGAAAAGAAGAAGAAAAAACAAGGGGAAGAACTGCACTCGTCCTCACGGCGTCATCAATAATACAGAGCGCTTCCTCTACCGCCTCTTTCTTTTGATTTTACCAATCTCACTCTCTCTAACCTCCATTTCCCTCTCTGCTTACCTTCACACACACCGCGTCTCACAACTAAACTGTGTGTTTCTGCTGCGTATTTTTTGTACAGAAACTAGACGTGGGTGGAAAACCCGTATTGAGTTGGGTCACAAAATATGGATTTTGCAATATCGTGGATACCGTCATCAATCATAAATTACATTTTTTATCGGTATATAAACACTTTACTACAGTATAACACTGTTGTTTCGTTACACTTTTTAAAGACGACACGAAGACATTACTAATCGAACAAAGAAAGCGTTGTAAGAGCTCAGATGTCTGTGTACTGTGTCTTTAAGAGCGGCAGTTAGTGAGAGGTTTGTAAAGATGTGTAAAATACTGTTTCTGCTAATGCTATTTTTATCAGTCCGTTTTCTTTTGTAAAGGTTGGTTTCACGCGAGTGCAAAAAAGAAGAAGAGAGAGAGAGAAAAGCCGTTGCCTGCTGTGTTGTTTGTCTATGTCTCTCTCTCTCTCTCTCTCTCTCTCTCTCACTATCTGTTTCTCTATTTTTCTCTCTCTGTCTTTCTCTCTCTCTCAGTCTGTCTTTCTCTCTGTTTTATGTCTCTCACTCTCTCTGTTTCTCTGTCTCTGTCTCTTTCAGTCTTTCTGTTTCTCTCTCTCTCTCTCTTGTTCTCTGTTTCTATCTGACATACAGTTTCTAGATTCCATCCATCTCAGTGTTTCTCTCTCTTTCTCTTAAAAACAAATATATTTATATACATATATTTATAATAAACGCCTGGTCCACTTTAAGATAAATAAAAGAGGTATTAAAAATGGCAGCGGCATCTTCAGGTTACCCCCTGTGTCTAATTTCTTACTTTAAATAAAATTAGAACACAAAATTTGCCTACAATGCAATTACGAAAGTCTTGGAAAATTTTGACTCATTTAAAATTTTAACGGATATCTCCCACCCCTAACAGAAAGCACTTGTTTTTTCACCCGGTTTTGAAGATCCTCCAACAGAATGGAATCC
Source organism: Paedocypris micromegethes (assembly GCA_028031935.1). NCBI lineage: Eukaryota > Metazoa > Chordata > Actinopteri > Cypriniformes > Paedocypris > Paedocypris micromegethes. The sequence goes on along the minus strand of CM051502.1, from coordinate 1,799,218 downwards.
GAGCTTCTCGTCGTGACAATCACAGACTCTGAGAACACGGAGCATTTCCCAAGATAGACGAAGCTGACCCTGCGGTCCAGTGCATAAGTGCTCCATCGCTTAACTCTTTATGTCAGACCTGATAAACGTCGTTCCGAGGACAGATAATGACTTCGGTCCTGTAGATGCATTGCTTTTACGTTTGGGAAAAACAAAATGGCCATTGTTCTGCGGCCTACAAACAGGGTCACGTCTCCAGGTACAATATTTGTTCTTTGCTCCGCAACTGTAATTTTCCAAAGTACCGTCGATCCTACACGTTTGAAATAGCTGCGCAGAGTTCAACGGGTTTTAATTCTCTGCCATCGCTGGAGGAGTATATTTAGTCTTTGTGCTTGGAAATTCAAATTACACTTTATCCAGCAAATATGGAGCTTTAAGAGTGGAATTCTGTGAAAAACCACGACTGCGTGTCTATATTTGACCTCGGCGTAGAAGGTTACGTTCCCAAAGCCTTTCACAAAAAAGTTTCACATGATAAAATCTGCTCTACGTCAACATCAAAGTCATTCAAAAAGCGGCAAACGAAGAAAACTGAAATTTTGACAAGCTGCCAAAATTTGCGCCGATCAATTTTCACTCTTTCACAAAAGTATTTTGGCCAAAATTTGTATGTCAAATACACCACTTATACTCTGCAATGAAATGGCATTAAAGCATAAGACCCAATGCAAAAGTGCTAAAACGCTTAGCGACAACTAAGCTAAGCACGTGGTTTCTCGTTCAACATTTAACATGTGTGCTTGTTCTTAACCATCACTCGTTTTTCCACACAAGACAAAACAACCCAAAAACAATAAAATCAGAAAATCCATCCGAACAAGCAGATGATTATACAAATACACCAACTTGAAAAATACAGAAAACCCGATGCTAAGATGCTAATGCTAAACGCTAAAGACGATCTTTGCCATTCCAAACTCGAGTTTCCTTCCGTCCCAAGAAATACGGAATCGTCCCGTATTTGAGATTTAAATTGCGTTCCCCGTTTGGAATCAATACGGGACCGAAATCATCTCTCATCTTTCAAATTGTAGACAGTTTATTTTAAATTTCTTGGTGAACACACTTTACTGAAAACACATTTTAAGTTGCCATCAGTGTGTAAAGAGTAAAGCGATGTAAAGTGACAAAAAGTCGGCGTCGACGCCCTGCCCTGTAGCCACGCCCCCTAGTCACTACAGTATTCAGTTTTTGCCATTAAAAGTGGTAACCCTATTCCAAACGCATAAACCCATAGATTTAAGGGATGGATTTAGAGCTGATAAGCAATGATTCGATCACCTTGAAACTAAACACGGATGTTGCAATGTGATCCGGCATCTCAAGAGCAGAACATTCCGTCCATGGAAACTGACAATGTGGTGTGTGTGAAGGCCACGGAAGACGACGCGTCACCTTTATTGCATCCGTGTTGCAGCTGCCGGATTTAATGAATGGAAAGGGAGAAGCGGGAGATAATTAACCGATGCTTAAGTACGTCTGATGTAACTGTTGGTGGGAGTTAGTCGAGCTTTCCACCATCGTGAAGCCTGTGAATGCTCCGGGGAGACTTCTAACCTTTAGCGTGATGCACACGACTACATTTAGCACGACTCTTCACCACCTCCACGAATAAAATATATTCGTCTTTGACACGACACGACTTTTCCTGATGAAAACAAAACAAGAACTCTAAAAAACTCAAGGGGCGACAACTAAAGTGAGAAGCTACTTCAGTTTGCTGTTTAATTACGTATATTAGCCAATTCATTCATCTATCTGTCTATCCATTCATCTATCTATCTATCTATCTATCTCTATCTTCTAACCTTTAGCATGATGCACACGACTACATTTAGCACGACTCTCCACCACCTCCACGTGCCTTATCTATCGATGAAAGAGAAGCAGCCTCACGTCTACTGTTAAATAAGAATGGCCTCCGCTGAAAGAACAAACTCTGATTCTATCTGCCTCCATGGCCAGAGAACCTTCTCCAGACTGATAACCAGGAGCACACAAGGTCTCCGGTGGTCTCCTATTGTCCACCATGCTCAATGGAAGGATGAATAACACCAGAAGAGAATTCCCGAAGCTCATGGGATTGTTTGTTGGTTTTACTAACAGGTTCCTGAATGGCGACTCAGTGTGTCTCGGCAGAAGTGTTCATTTTGTTGGCGAAATATAGTCGTCTTTGTCACGACACTTTTTTCCTGATGAAAACAAAGCAAGAACTATAAAAAACTCCAGGAGCAAGAACTTTACTAATAAAGGTTCAATTATTATTATTATTA
>CM051502.1:1768315-1796878 GCA_028031935.1 Paedocypris micromegethes | reverse complement strand
TTATAAAAAAAACCAAGATGGACTAAATTTGGTTTCAGTCAACGAGTTTTTAGTCACAAGAATATGACTAAAACTAATAAAAAAATCTTAATCACCGCTTGCATCCAGCTGGATGTTGTAGCTTATGGTAAGCATCTTCCTACATCTGCTTCTCAGGCTACAGAGAGGTGGACGGGAGCGAGTGTGGAGTGGAATAGCGATGAGTCCCGTGTTTCCTGTAGAAGCCGCTTGGGTTTCCACTCCTGATGCACTGAGTGTTTTTACCCCCCCAGCTACGACAGCACTAACACACAACCGCGACCAGCCATACACATCCCACCGCCGTACACTGTCCTTCTCTTCACGCTCTCCGTGCTTATGTAAGGAATGACGCGATGTCCACGGACTGGATTGGCTGGAAGTGACCGTCTTCACACTGCACAAAGAAAAATAAATGTTTTTCCAAATTAAGTACGTTGTATATATTCAATATGTTCATAGTTAACTACGTATTCAGATGTCTTAGACATAGCAACTCTAGTAAACATTCAGAATATATAGCACCAATACTTTCGTTGACTAAATTTATACTGTAAGTTAGTTGTCTCAAATGTTGTGGCATTTAGTGGACTAAAATTAGACTAAAACTGAAAAAAAACCAAGATGACTAAATTTGGTTTCAGTCAACGAGTTTTAGTCAAAAGACTATGACTAAAACTAAATAAAAAAATCTTAACACCGCTCTGCATCCACGATGATGTAGCTATGGTAAAGCATCTCCTACATCTGCTTCTCAGAAGGAGGTGGACGGGAGCGAGTGTGGAGTGGAATAGCGATGAGTCCCGTGTTTCCTGTAGAAGCCGCTTGGGTTTCCACTCCTGATGCACTTGAGTGTTTTTAGCCCCCAGCTACGACAGCACTAACACACAAACGCGACCAGCCATACACATCCCACCGCCGTACACTGTCCTTCTCTTCACGCTCTCCGTCGCTTATGTAAGGAATGACAGCGATGTCCACGGACTGGATTGGCTGGGAAAGTGACCGTCTTCACACTGCACACAAACGCTAACAGCTACTGAGATGTGAAGAAATCACAGTCGCATTCCGGAAAATTCCAGGTTCACGCAAACCGACAAATGTGCTCCGATTCAACTCGCCAACTAAAGTGAGAAGCTACTTCAGTTTGCTGTTTAATTACATATATTAGCCAATTCATCCATCTATCTGTCTATCCATCCATCCATCCATCTGTCTGTATATCAGTCTGTCTGTCTATCTATCTATCTATCTATCTATCTATCTATCTATCTATCTATCTTACTATTTATCTATCTATCTTTCCATCCATCCATCCATCCATCCATCCATCCATCCATCCATCCATATCCATCCGTCCGCCCATATTCAGGAAACAGTGAGAGGAGGAAAACGAGTGAGAGAAAAGGGAGGGATATCGAGATAAAGAGATGATACATTCTCCATTCATGTCAGAAATGCAGCCTCACACTCTCACAGATCTCACTAATATTTATTCCCTCCGCGTTTCTGACCGACTGGTGGAGCTTTCTGAGGCTTTTTACACACACACACACACACACACACACACACACACACACACACATCCTGCCCTGTAGCGTGAAAGCAAGACGATACCCTCTCTACCACGCAGCATTAGCATGTGGCTTCCTCAGCTGCCTCGGTCTAAAAACTCTGCCGGTGGGACAGAGAGATGCGATGAGAGCAGACAGAAGCCGACCAATCACCTGACGGAAGACTAACAACCCCCAACAGGCCCCGCAAATCACATGGCGGAACACTGACGGCGCTGTCGGTGACTCTGTGATTGAACGCTACGACGTTTCCGGGTGATGGCGAAGCTTCTTTGGTTTGGCTAGTGAGAACAGACGTGAGCGATCATCTAATGCTCTTCAAATGCATCAAATGTACAGTCAAGGATGGAGTATCTTAGTTTTCCTCTGAAAGAAAAAAAAAGAAAAAAAACAGAGAGGGATAAAGAGAGAGAGAAAGAATTGAATGGAAGAAAAAAAAGAGAGAGAGAGAGAGAGAGAGAGAGAGAGAGAGAGAGAGAGAGAGAGAGAGAAAGAAACAGAGAAAAGAACAAGAGAAAGTGAGAGAGAGAGAAAGACAGAAAGAAAAAACTAAATATTAAAACAAATAAGAAAGAAAGAAAGAAAGAAAGAAAGAGAGAAAAGTAAAAAACGAATGGTAGAAAAAGAGAGAGAAAGAAAGAAAGAAAAAGAGAGGGAAAGAAAGAGAAAGAGAGATAGAAAAAGAAATAAAAAAGAGTGAGAAAAATAAAAGAAAGAAAAAGAGAGAAAGAAAAAGAGAAAGAAATAAATAAAGAGAGAGAAAGAAAGAAAGAAAGTGAGTGAGAGAAAAGGCAGAACAAAAGAAAAAAAGAATGAGAAAAAAATAAGAGAGAAAGAAAGAAAGAGAGAAAGTGAAAATAAAGAAAGAAATAAAGAGACAAAGAGAGAAAAAGAAAGAAAAACAGAGAGAAAGAAAGAGAACTAGAGAAATGAAAAAAGAGAGAGAAGGACAGAAAGGACGAAAAAAAGATAAAAAAAATAGAAGAAAGAAAGACAGACAGAAAAAGAAAGAAAAGAACAGAAGAGAAAGACAGAGAAAATAAAGAGAAAAAGAAAGAAAAGAAAGAAAGAGACAGAGAGAGAGAGAGAGATAGAGAAATAATTTGTCAATATGTCTACTAGTGGCCGTATCAAAATTGTGCGCTGTCCAGTGAAGTTACACTTACACACACAGTAAAATGAAACACACACAAACACGGAGCAGTGGGCAGCCTTAAGCTATTTTGTCAGGGGTCATGAAGGGGTCAGGGGTCAACGACTAGAAACCTACCGGACCGGGATTCAAACTTGGAGCCTCTTGGTGATCATTCTTGGTGACCACAGCATGATCAGGCATTATGCAAAATCATGGAAAATAATGTGACCTACTAAACATGGAATATATGGAAATCCAGCGGTCAGGCGGCAACAGACTCCTCCCACCCATCCGCGCGGAATTCAACGATTCGCTCGTCTTCCTGGTCAAACACACACACATACACTGCGCCGTGCTTTTGGAATTCCCGACGAGCGGAAACATGGAAGGTGGAGTGACAGGGCAGAAGGTTTGCCATGGCAACCACGCCTTTGCCACACGACAAATCAGCGTGGGGAACATCAGGAGTGTCTGTGAATATGTTTTCAATTTCACATCGGCCCTCAGATGCCCAGATATCACTGGCAACACAACGGCAGCACGCCAATCACACTCTTATCAGCCCGGGTTAGATTACTCTGGAAGTTACCACAGAATTCCAGCCGCATCCAGAGGCCGGTGATGAAAACACCTGAGCTCTCCGATGAGAAGCAATCACCGTTTTATTATTATTCTTTCTTTTGTGAGATATTTCGGTTTGGCGAGACTTCTGACAAACTGTGGAATCAGATTGGTGCCGAAATTATCGGACGACGATTTCTAACAAGCCAATGAAAATGCTTCAATTTTAAGTTTGGTTGTTTGCTTTTCGCATGCGGTCTTCAAGTTTTCGAAAGGAAGAAAGAAAGAAAGGCAGAGAAAGACAAAGAAAAAAGAAAATAAAGAAAGGAAGGAAGAAAGAAAGAAAAGGAGAGAAATAAAGAGAGAAAGACAAAAAAAATCAAAATAATGAAATACAGGAGAGAAAGAGCAGAGAGAGAAAAAGACAAAAAAATGAAAGAAATACGGGAAAAAAGAAATAAAGAACAACTGAAAGAAATAAAAGGAGAAAGAGAAAGACAGAAATAAAGAAAAAATGAAAGACAGAAAGAAAGAGAGAATGAAAGAAAAGGATAGAGGAAAAAAATAAAGACAGACAGAAAGAAAGACAGAAAAAAAGAAAGAAAGAGAGAGAGAGAGAGAGAAAGACGGAAAGAAAAAAAAGAAAGAAAACACTTTGTCAATATGGCCACTAGGGGCCGTATCAAAAGTGTGCGCTGTCTAGTGACGTTACACACACACAGTGAAATGAAACACACACAAACCGGAGCAGTGGGCAGCTATTTGTCGGCAGGCATGAAAGTGTTTCTTTTTGTCATTCTTTAAACGAATGAAGCATGTCTTTTTTTTTGTTTTGACTTCTGGAACAAGTTCACGTGGGGACGGCTTTACTCTGATGTATTATTATTATTGTTGTTTTTGTTATTACACACCTCGCACTCTGCTATATTATTAATGATATAATGATAATGTGTTTCGTTTCTTTCAAAAACTTTTATAATTCTAAACAAAAATAACTTTTTTTTTTTTTTTTTTAGAAATTTACATTTGAATATCTTGGCACAAATCTGATTCCATAAACTCAACACCAGCAAAAATCACAAAAAAACTTTCCACTGCAAAAAAAAACCCAGTTTCCCATGATTCCTTGTGCCTGTCTGTGTCTTAGTTCCAGCGTGTTTAGTTTTTACCTCGTCTGTCATCGCTCAACTGTGAAACGCTCGTGCTTTCCGTCCCAAGATTCCAGCGTTTATGTTCTTTGTAAATTTATTAAAGTATTCTTGTTCATTCATGCCACGTCTCCGGATCTTCTCACTCAGCAGAGCAAACAACCTCTTCTGTAGGAGACACAGTTACAGCTGTAGAACTATTCTTTTATTAATTCACGCACACACACACACACACACACACACACACGGATATAAACTCAATCAATTAGTCACTTTCTTAGTACAATTGTAACTATTAAAAACAAATCAGACTATTGTAGTGTAGTGTGGATTATGTACATATAGTAGATTATGTGCATATATAAAATGTATAAATAGTATTATGTATAAACAATATAAAAACCGTAAACTATGTAACATATAATTCTAGTTACATATACTATTATATTAATTTCTATATTATTACTTGTATATTATTGAAAATCATTACAATTATTTAACAATTATATAGATTTTAAAACATATTAACACACACACACACACACACACACACGCACGCACGCACGCACGCACACACACACACACACACNACACACACACACACACACACACACACACACACACACACACACACACTTATATGCACAATGTGTGTCACACACTAACATTAAAGAAAATGTCTCAAAATGGTTCATAGAGAACAGAACAAGATCTGTACAAACACTAATGTGTTCATAAAAATAAAACAAGTAAACAGTTTATAACAGAAATAACAGAATAACATAAATAACAATAAATATAAAAAAAAACTAAAATAATATAAAATAATAAACAATGTAAAGAAAATAATAGTTGTAATTATATATATTTTTTTTTTGAACATCAATAAAATACTTCTACCACTATAACAATAAAAATATAAATTACATCATTATCTACAGTAGTAGATTTTGAAACATATTAACACACATTGTGCACGTCTTAATACACACACAAACACACACACACACAGACTAACATAAAATAAACGTTCACAAAGCGGTTGGTACAGTAGAACAGCATCTGTACAAACACTGGTGTGTTCTTAAGCAGCGCGGGACTTTTCCGATGGAGTTGATCTCTTTGGCAAAACTCCAGCAAACAAACAGGTACGGCAGCGCTTGAAATGAAACTCACAATTCCCTTTTCAGACGATACTGTGGTGAAACGGAAGAATAATCCTCGTCGCACATTTGCTTTAGGGGTGTAATAGAAGCGTGTAAATGACGCGTGAGAAACACGAACATAGACACACACTATAGCTGTGTGTGTGTGTGTGTGTGTGTGTGTGTGTGTGTTAAACAGTGTCTGAAAAGGATGTGTGGAAAAACCCTGCATTAAATCAACAACTTAGCGTCTTTTAAACGACTCTTAAATTCGTTTGAAGACAGTTATTACAAGAAACACTTCATTTCTCGGGACGGTCAGATTACACTCAATTATTGACCGATTAGGAGTTCTAGACACATCACAAACCAGTTTAGAGCCCAGTAACCAGCTAACTAAACTACACCAGACAGGAAGGTTTAAAGACAGATAGGCAGATATGATGATAGACAGAGATGGATGATAGACAGACACTGCACATATTTAGACAGACAGACAGAAAGATTTAAATTAATTTCTCTTTACGGTCAGATTACACTCAATTTTTGACCGGTTAGGAGTTCAAAACAGATCAGAAACCAGTTTATAACCCGGAAACCAGCTAACTAATGTACACCAGACCGGCCGGTTCAAAGACAGACGAATATAGATGAATAATAGACAGAGAGAAATATCTAAAAAAAAAAATAATAATCTTGGGACGGTCAGATTACACTCAATCACTGACCAAGTATAAGTTTCAGTCAGATCCCAAACCAGTTTTGAGCCTCGTCAGTAACCAGCTAACTAATCTACACCAGACCGGTCGATTTAAAGACAGATAGGCAGATATAGATGGATGATAGACAGACACAAAGATATGAATCCATTTCTCGGGAAGGTCAGATTATACTCAATTAAATTACTCAATTACACTCGACCAATTAAAAGTTCCAGTTAGATCACAAACCAGTTTACAGCCGATGGATGAAAGACAGACACTGTACATACGTATATAGACAAACAGACAGAAAGATATTAATTTCTTGGGATGGTCAGATTACACTCAATTATTGACCAATTAAAAGTTCCAGTCAGATCACAAACCAGTTTAGAGCCCGTTAACCAGCTAACTAATGTACACCAGACCAGCCGCTTCACTTCCACCGCACTAGCCACACCGTCATGATGGAGTAGAACCAGCATTTTTCAATCACTCCGTCCTTTAGCCCTTCTGATGACAAGAGAGAAAAATAAAGATGGAAGAAAAGTGAACGAGACAGAGATGGAGTGATGAACAGCAGTCAGTCACGCCGTCTCTTTGAAGGACAACGATTGAGTCATCTATTCCCCACGGAACACGCTGCGGAGTTTCATGTTGGTGTGTGTGTGTGAATGCTCTTTATCTGTGTGTGTGTGTGTGTGGGAGGGGGGGGTCGTTCTCTCCATTTATCCTTCACTCTCTCTCTCTCCACGTTACATACTTAACTCTCTACTCCTACATACTTCTGTCTTGCTCTCTCTAAAATATGCATATAGATGGATGGATGGATGGATGGATGGATGGATGGATGGACAAACGGATATCTATACTAGCAGAAGAACGAACAGACAGACATACTGTCCAGCCATAGATGGATGATAGTTACACACTGTACACACTGCTTTTTGTATAAAGAGAGACAGACACACAGACAAATATTGAAGGATGACAGACACAATATAAATCAAGACAAACTGATATATATATATATATATATATATATATATATATATATATATATATATATATATATATATATATATGATTGATAGACACTGTACATAAAAAGACAGAAAGACAGACATAGATGATTGATAGATAGACACTGTGCATAAAAATACAGATAGACAGACAGATGTAGATGAATGATAGAAAGACACTGTACATAAAAAGACAGAAAGACAGATATAGATGGAAGATAGACAGACACTGTACATAAAAAGACAGAAAGACAGATATACATCAGTTTGTAACTTATACATGTAACTATATGTAATCAAATGTAATGTAAAACAAATGTAACTACTTTTAATGTTAAACAACTGTAAGACACCTGTGGTCATCCTCTGTGAATGAATCACTGTCCCTGGTCCTGAAATGGCCTGGTGTCTCACACAACTCATTATTTATCTTAACTTAATCAAGTGGCGACTGCGTAGAGAACCTATTTGCTTGTTGCTCCAACATAAATCTTACATTTTGTCAGCTTACGAAAACACACATAACTCCATTAAAGAAGGATCAAACTGGTCAAGTGAACTACCGTAGTCAAAAGGCATTGTGGGAAATATAGCTTTTGGTCAACGCACGCTCTTAATGTATCTTTTTGGTATTTATTCTGAGACTCAAAACGTTTAAGCTCTCACGGGCCACATAAAATGACATGGCGGGCCACATTCTACCATATTTTTGAATGGCAGTTTTTGTATCAAATGTAAAATAATGTTACAATTTAAAAACGAGAACGGGGGATCTTAAAAGATGCCGATAAGTGAATAATAAATTATTATTGAATATAAAAGAAAATAAAAAGGAAAAAATAGTAAAACATCCAACTGTCAACCGCGCATTAATCCACCGCCGTGTGTTGCTGTGCTGATCTCCATGGTAACTAAACGAGGAATAAAGCGGCGTCCACCAGCGCTTGAACGGGGAGCGTAATGGTTTCCAGCTTGGGCCGGTGGGACCGGACGCTTCACCTTCACAGTGGACGCCGCGGTGTTAATGTGTGTGACTTTCAGCGGACACGGGAGTCGGGTCACTTCCTCTGGCGCTGATGTCTTCCTCTCCTTCCCCGATTCCCATCCCACTTCCATTTTTCTCTCGCTCTCTCGGAGCAGGACATTAATCAGCCGGACACTGAGTGTGTGCGTGTGTGTGTGTGTGTGTGTGTATCTCTCTCTCTCCTCCATCTCGACACACTCACAACACAGGCGGAGCTTTTCCAGTCTGAGGAGGATAAGTGTGTGTAAAAGAGCTGAGTGTGTCTTTCTGAAAGCCAGGCGTCCTGCTATCAGATAGCTGCTGGCGATACACTGATAAGAGCAGATTAGCTGTGTCTCTCACACACACACACACACTGGGGAACATCTGCAGCTTAGACTGATGTTTAGTAGATATGTACTGAGATGATAGTGAGAGATCTCACGGTCCCTCCTCCTCCTCTTTAGCTCCTCCTCTTTTAGATTTTGCTATTGTTAATTGGAAAGTGATACACAGCACTCGTCTTTTTTCTGGCTCTCCTTCTCTAATCGTCTTTCTATCCCTTGTCTTGAATGATTTATTAATGTCTCTCTCACCACTTTTAGCTCTGCTATCTCTCTCTTTTTCTCTCTCCACCTCTTTTTCTCTTTATCTACATGGCTGTCTCCTGTATCTTTCTTTCTGTCATCTTTACTTTAACTGCTTAAATGTCTTGCATTCTCCTTCTCTTTTTAAATCTCGTTCTCCCTATCTGTGTTTCAGTCTCTTTCTCTCAATGCTAGATATACATAATAATCATATAATCTCTCTCTCTCTCTTTCTTTAGCACTCTATCCATTTCTGCCTCTTGTATCCACAGTTGTCTCCCTTTCTTCTTTGTGCATCTACATTTTTGCTCTCATCTCATCTACACATTCCTCTTTTTTTTCCTTCTCTCTCTCTCTCTCTCTCTCTCTCTCTCTCTCTCTCTCTCCAACTTAATTTCCTTATTTCCTATCTACATCCCTCCATCTTAGTCTGTGCATCTTTTCTTTCTCTCTCTGATTCTTTCTTAATATTTATGAGAGCACGGAGAGAGGCAAAAAATATATACATTTATCATGTATTTATCCATGGTTATCTCTCCTTCGCCTTTCTGCATCTCTACATTCATTGATTTTTCTCATCTTTTCTTTAACTGCCTAAATGTCTCTTGTCTTTCTTTTTAAATCTCTTTCTCTTTACATGTGCATGGAATGTAATGCATGGAAAGAGGCAAAATCAGATGGATGTATGTATGGATAGATGAATAGATAGATGGATGGATAAAAATATAGATGAATGGATGGAGAGAGAGAAAGAGAGAGAAAGAAAAAGAAAGAAAAAGAGGATGATAGACAGATTTACAAATGTAGATGCTTGATACACGGATTATATGCATAATAATCTTATAATATGTGTGTGTGTGTGTGTGTGAGTATATTTACGTAAAAAAAAAAAAAGGAAAAACAGACTAAACAAAACACACACCGAACCCTCCGTCTCTTCCGATACATCGGCAGAAACTTCCCATTAGCCGGCGCGTCTCCTCTCACGCCTTCAAACGTGGCGATATCAAACAAACGGAGAGAGAGATGAAAGGTGTTTGAGGGAAAGAGGAAATGAAAGGCAGATGAGATGATCTGCTGGCGTGAGGGAGAGAGAGAGAGAGAGAGAGAGAGAGAGAGAGAGAGAGAGAGAGAGAGAGCACGTGTTGTTCCCCTCCGCTTCACTTTTCATTATTTTATGCTCGCTGCGTCTTTTTAAAGGTGCTCTCCTTCTTTGTCACTTTCTAGCCTGCGCCTCGTTTTTTTTCTCTCTCTCTCTCTCTCCTCTTCCTCTCTTTGTAGCCTCGGCAGAAAGGATGATGGGCCACCGCGCCACCATCACCACCACCATGGCCGGCAGGGCTGGTCTTTATCACACTGTACGTGCTAAATATAGCGCACTGGGGCGGAGGGAGGAAGCTGTGCCGTCTACAAATGAATTACCGCCTGCGTCTCTGTGTCAAGGATGCTGTACCAACAAGAATTTAATTTTTATTTACGGTAATTACATTTTTCAAGAAGAATTTAATTTTTTTTTTCCGTTTATTGGACCAGCATGGCTTGAACGTGACGAACCATATTATGTGTTTGTTTCCTTTCCCCTCTCTTTCTCTCTATTTCTCATCTGTTCTTTAACTTCCTAAATGTCTCCTGTCTTTTTTTTTTCTTCAATCTCTTTTTTTCTGTCTCTCTTTATCTCCCTATCCATGTTTCAAACTCTCTCTCTGTCTGTCTCTCACTCTCTCCATGATTGTCTCTCTTTCTTCTTTCTTAATCTCTACATAAATTTCTTTCTCTCATCTTTTCTTTAACCACCTAATGTCTCTTGTCTTTTTCTATCTCTAACTCCATGTTTCGGCCTTTCTCTCTTTCTTCTTCTCTCATCTTTTTTTTAACCACCAACTGTTTCTTGTCTTTCTCATTCACTCTGTCTTTCTCCCACTTTCTCTCTTTATCTCCCTATCCATGCTTTGGTCTCTCTCACTCTCTCTCTCTCTCGATACATCTCTCTCTTCTCTCTCCCTCTATGGTTGTCTCTTTTCTTTCTGCATTCTTACATTGATTTCTTCTCTTTGTCTTTTTCTTTAACTACCTAAAAATAGTTAGGTAAGTTAATACCTTGTCTTTCTTCTTCAATCTCTTTCTCTCCCTATCCATATTTTGGTGTTTTCTCTCTCTCTCTCTCTCTCTAGGTTGTCTCTTTTCTTCGTTCTGAATCACTACATCGATATATTTCTCATATCTTTTTCGTGACTTTAATTAAATATCTATTGTCTTGTCAATCTCTTTCTCCCTTATCTCCCTATCCATGATTCTCTCTCCATGCTTGGTCTCGAGAGCTAGAGTCTATCTCGATCATCATTCGCTCGATTGGAATCTCTTATCTCTATATCTCTACTATCGCTCTAGAGCTTCTCTCGCTCTCTCTCGTCTCTCTCTCTTCTCTTCTCGCTCCCCTCTCCTCCCTCACCTCCTCCCTCCCTCCCAATCCCTCCCTCCCCATCCCTCCATCCCTCCCTCCCTCCCTCCCTCCAAAACGCCTTTCTAAGCTGACACACAAAACCACACAGGAAACTGTCATTTTTCGCATGTTCCTGTAGTGTAAACAGGCCAGTAAACCGTCTTCTCACCAGCGCCCCCTGTTGGCCAGCATCAGTTATGCGTTCAGTACTCCCACCCCCCCCGTAAAAGCAAAATCTCTTAATCTGTTTGCAAACTCGCCCGGCTAAAGCTGGAAAACATTTAAGTCTGGCGTTTTGCATATATATCTGACGCGCATTGGGGATGATGAATACGCAGATGCAGAGAGGGAGCGTGGAACAGATGGTGGACGCCATCACACGCATCCGCTGTCTAGTCCTGGATGAAATATCAACACGGGGCCGTGTACTTGATAAGCAAATGAGATAGACGGTAAGGTCACGGCCAATTATGGCGGACATCTTGATGTATTTTCCAGCTCGCAAACACTCGTGTCAGACACGGGCTTGGGGAAGGCCTCGTGCCACGTTCACAAGTAGGACAGGAAGCTTCAACGCAGAACGATGGAGAAGTAATACATGCATTAAAAGTTGTTTCGAAAATGCATATAATAGTAATTTAATAATTCAGTGGTAGCCTGGTTTACAGACACAGTGGTGAGAGTCCTTCCTTTGGCAGAATTTTGTTAGCTGAGCCGCATTTTACATGTAATCCATCTGATCAGAGCCATGACTGTAAGTTCAGACACATTTTATTTATGAATGATAACATATTGGTAATTACTGCACTTTAGTCACTCTATTGCACACACAGGGTCACTTTAAACTGGAAGCTGGACATTTTAAACACTTTAAAGATCTTTATATATATATATATATATATATATATATATATATATATATTTATCTATATTTTTTTATCTGTATTTTTCCCTCTTTATTGTATTTTAACTTTTATATTTTAATCATATTTTATCTTGGATTTCTGTTTTTTTTTCTCTCTTTTCTGTATTTTTATCTTTTATATTTTATCCAATTGTTATCTTATCTCTATTTTTATTGTATTTTTGTTTTTTGCTTTTATCTCTTATCTCTTATCCCCCCCCCCAACACCACCGCTATGTTGCATTTCACTGCTACGTTGTTGCAAAATATTGTGTATGTGACAGAATAAAATTTGAATTGGAATAAATAAACGGTTTTGGGCCGTAACAAATGTAATAAAACATGTTACACAGCAGTTGTTTAGTTTGCCCTTTGGTAGATGTTTATAGTATATGTACAGTATATAATACTCCTTTGGAATAGCGGAAATATACCAGCCGTCGCAATTCGTTATTCGGGATTTTCGTTATGTGGAACATTTGTAAGTCGAGATACTACTGTAGTAATAATGATAATAATAATATTAATAATAATAATAATAATAATAATAATAATAATTACGATAATAATAATAATAAAACAAATAACTAGAGGAGGGGAAAAGAAACAGAAGTTGCAAATGACTGTCACTTAAAAACGCTGTACAAGTGGAAACATGTTGGAGGATCTGGTTTGCAACACTTACGGGACGGAACATCACACGCGATGCAAGAAAACAGAACTGTGTGTTACGTAACCACGTGTAACAAATATTTTTTACACCTCGTACATTATTTTTCTCATTAAATTGCTAACAAAATATCCAGAAAAAAATTTCCCACGGTCTTGAGGTAAGTGTTGCACATTTTTGGGATTTCTGCATAAATTCCGATGCTGAGAAACAACCACAGGTTAGAAAATAACAGGCTGTCAGCTGCTCGCCCGCATGACTTTACGCTCGTCTACGTGTCAAGAAGTCTGCAGCCGTCTGACCAGGGTTTAGTTTCAACTGGTTCTTCACAAGATCTGTGGTCAACCACACGCTGCTGGTCAAAAGCTCCAAAAAACTCGCAGAATATCGTTGGGGAAAAGCTAAACTAAAAGACTAAACTTTTCTTTTAACTATGCTTAATAACACTTATAATTAATAATAATTACAATAGAAATACAATAAAAAGATAAGAGATAAAAGCACAAAAATACAAAAATAGAGATAAGATAACAATTTGATAAAATTTAAAAGATACAAATACAAAAAAAAAGAAAAAAACTAAAATCCAAGACAAAATATGATTAAAATATAAAAGTTAAAAATACAATAGAGGGAAAAATACTATATATAAATATATTCACTATGCTTAATAACTTTTAATTTTTATTTTTTGAACTAGTAGGTTACTTATATACGATTTAATGTATAGAAAGATTTTCTAATTTTAGAACAATAAATAATTATATACGTTTATAATGATTAATAATTTGAAACGATAATCAATTAATAAATAATGCAAATATGAAATGCAGATATAGTGTTTTCACTACTATTGTCAATAAATGATACTGTAGTTTAACTTGTCTTTATTTTGTTAGTCATTCGTAATTACTCAATTTAAAATACCGTATCTATCAAACATCTATTTTTCAACTCGTCGTGGTGGTGTTCTATTAGAGGTGGCGTTCTATTAGAGGTTTTACGGTAAACTTCAACATCTATTTATTCATTAATTTATTTATTTCATTGGAAGATTTTTCACATGTTTAAATGCTATTTTTAAATGATATTTAAACGCTTATTCATGGTTTGCATTTTGCTGTTACGCTGAATTTAGTGCTGGGACTTGATGCACATTATGTAACAAATAAAACAGCAATCAAACATCTTAGAACAGACTTTTGTCTAGAATGTTCTCCATCTACAAAGGCGTAAGCAAACACAGTAGAAAAACAAGACCCCGCCCCCTTCACACACACAGCCTGTTTTAACTGTACGTTAAAAACATGAAATGCACGAGTAAACCCTCGGCATCCGTGAACGTGTTGAAGCAAAGCCGCCGTCCGTCATTTATGTTCACACGTAAAGTAAATCCCACTGACTGATGTGACAAAAACCTCCAGTCGTGGACGTGGAGTGATGTTTGCTTCCCTTTTGTGGCCTGAAAGGTAAAAGTAGGGCTGTGAAGAAGGAAAAAAAAGGGCGAAATGAAAGAGGGAGGAAAATGGCGAGAGACTTTGTGTTCTTAGACAAGCATCTGATTTGGAGCCAGAGTTCAGGACCCGTTGCTGGGACACAAAGGCTCTTTTATGCCCCTCAGACAAAGCCTCCATCTCACAAAGCCCCCCTACTCACTTTGTACATCTTTTGTTTATTTTAAGTGCAGGTTTATCACCGATGTGACGGTGCAATGATGTGCTGTCACTCACAGTGGAGCAGTGATGCCCGGCCTGAGCTACCGCAGTAGAGTTTGTGTTCGCAACGCAGAGGTTGTGACTTTGAGGCTCAAATTGAATTGAATTGAATTGAAAAATCCTTTATTAGTCCCACAGCGGGGAAATTTCACGTGTCGACCTTTGTGATACAAACCCTAGTCTACTTCTGATACATTGATAGTTGACTGTTACATAAACCGTGCCCAAAAAAATAAAATAAATACATTTGTAAAATAAATAAATAATAATAAAAAAATAATAATACATTCTTATTTATTGTAAAATAGTTTTAAATCTACTACCAATAATAATGTCAATAATAACAACAGCAAATATAATACCATAATAAAAAAAAATGTCTAAATTGGGTAAACCTTTGTTATGCAAATGCTAGTCGATAAATGTCTGATAAACTGATAATCGACTGTTACATGAACTGTGTCTGAAAAAAAAACCCAACAAAATAATACAAAAATATTATTTGAAATAATAGTTTCAATAAATATATTAAATAAATAAATATTCACCATAAATAATAATAATAATAATAATAATTTCCAACATCGAGGTTGTGTCTCAAATTGGGTCAACGTTTGTGATGCGAAGTCGCTTGTTAACAAAGTGTCTGATAAACTGATAATCGACTGTTACATTACCTGTGTCTATAATAAAATAAAATAATACATTATTATTCATTATACAAATTAAAACAAATAAAACTGTATTGTCATTAATAATAAAACTAATAATAATGATAACAACAACAATTAACATTACAACCAAAAAAATTCTAATACAGTACTACTACTATTATGGAGGAGGAGAAGAAAAAGAAAAAGAAAAAGAAAAAGAAGAAGAAGAAGAAGAAGAAGAAGAAGAAGAAGAAAGAGAAGAAGAAAGAGAAGAAGAAAGAGAAGAAGAAAGAGAAGAAGAAAGAGAAGACGACGAAGACAAAGACATAGAAGAAGAAGAAGAAGAAGAAGAAGAAGAAGAAGAAGAAGAAGAAGAAGAAGAAGAAGAAGAAGAAGAAGAAGAAGAAGAAGAAGAAGAAGAAGAAATATGGCTGCATACAGAAACTGCGGGTTTCAGGCCCTTCATCATCATCATCATCCAATCAAATTAACCAATTATAAAATTCCATGACATCATAAAGTAGAAGACGTCTCCAGAACGCTTGCTCTTGGAAAGTGTGGAGACCCGGAGGAAACCCGAGCAAGCAGATCTCACCTACCAGACCAGAGCTATAAGATCACGAGACACCAACCTGTTCTTATAAAAGCAAAGTGTGAGTCAGTCTTACTCGCTTCTCACACAAAGTGGCTTTTTTTCTTAAGCGCCTGGAACAAGTGAACAAACAAGTGACCAGCCAAACCTCCATGATGATTAGCTCAATTAGCAAGTCGACGCTCCTCAGCTCCTCACCAGCCAAACTCCCCCCCCACATTATTCCAGCCGATCCGCAGCGGTGTTTATGCGCAAATTATGAGCTCCGTGATTTACTGGCGTGCGTCTCCAAAGTCTCCAGTGGCTTTCCTGGAACACTTCGCATCGGCTCCTTCTTCAAACGAGCTTCTAATTCACTAAAGATAAATTATAAACTCAACCCCACTTATTTCAAACGTCTTTTTTTTTTAATAAAGGACTTGGTGATGGAATAAGACGCCATTCAGAGTACAGATGGCGGGTCCAAATGCCAGGATTCCTCCCAGAGTTGGGCAAATGAAGGTTCTTGAGAAGTTCTCCAGAGGATGAGTGACCTCCTCAAGAGCCTCAGCCTTCCCCAGTCAACAAGCCAGGAATTAGGAAAGAATGGCTTTAATTGCTGAGATGGAACTTGCCGCATTATATCTCACCCTAGATGATCATAATGATGAGGATGAAATAGCATCAATCTTTTTTTATATTTTCACACATGCGCTTTGGGACAGATGCACTGAACTTGAACTTGAACTTGAACTTGAACTAGACTAGTTAAAAACTGCTCATAGCTTTGGAAAGAACACGGCGTCTTTGGTCTGGACGGATCTGATGCAAACGATTAAGTCGAATGATAACTTAGTCATGCAAAAAAACTGACATTACGATGCTATTAAAATGCATTTGGGTCAGTAACAAGCGTCCAACACGTTTCGCTCATCGTGCAAGAAAATCCGAGTGTGAATTTGCGCACTGGCGAGAGTGTGAATTTTTTTTTTTTCAATGATTTTATCCAATAATATTATAATCATGTTTAACCCTCCTATTATTTTCGGGTAAAAATTGGCCCATTAAAAGTTTAAAAATAAAAACACTTAAAAGTAGTTTCTCACTTTGAAACTATTCCAGCTTGTTGTAGTTTGTGAAATCTACGTAGAAACAAAAAACGGTTCAGTTGACATATTTTTATGCTTTTGTTACAAAGATAATGTTCGGGTCAATTTGATCCTTCAGAGAAAATGGAAGCTAAAAAGAGTCAGTGAAAGATATTTTTAATATTTAATAACTTAAATCGTATTTCTAATATTAATCTTATGACTGAATATAATACAATTCATTAAAATTCAAAATTGTTTCTTTGCAACAATGAGACATAATACACAACTGTATCTCTCACACACACACACACACACACACACACACACACACACACACACACACACACACACACACACAGTATCTTTGCAGCATAAAGATACTATGTGTGTGTGTGTGTGTGTGTGTGTGTGTTACATATACGTGAACTGAATCATTATATTTTTTACATGATGATTACACTAAATAAGACAAGCAGGAGAAATTTAAAAGTGAAAAAAATACTAAAGTATTTTTAAAATATTTGTAAGACTTTGAAAGCGGGTCAATTTGACTCGAACATAATAGGAGGGTTAATTTATTTTAAGTGTGTGTATGTGTGTGTGTGTTGGTGTTTAGCACATAAACCCAGAAACAATAGCCACAACTGCTCGGGACGTCCGCCATTGTCTGCACGAGTCTTTTATAAATCCCGATGACATCACAGGAAAGGCACGTACAATGCAAACACAGACTAGATTTCCGCTTCCTGGCTTGAACAATAGCACAACCTTCCCGTTTCATCTAAATTAGCGATATGAATCAGTTAATTGAGAAAGGACCCTTGATATTAGCGGCTGGTGATGACAAATATTTGCGCGAATGCGTTTGTGTTCATTTAAACCCAAGGGTGTAAACATGGCGACGTCTTTGATCCCATTTAACCGCTATTTATTACCCGCCATTTCTCCTCCACGTCTGTTTATTCATTTGGTTATGAAGAGATTGGTTTGCCTAATTCGCCCTACATTTGTTCCTCCCGCACTGCTGATGCTACATAAATCTCGCTTTTAGCTAAATTTGTCTTTCTATTGTATTTGTGCGTACCCACACTTTGTCGAAGACTCTTTGTATTTCCGTTTTTCAAAAATCGGAGGATTGTAGGACGTACATCCACAAGCCGGAGAGATTTCCTATATTCATGGTTCCCAACCTCTGGTCCGTGGATTAAATGGTACTGGGCTACGGAAGAACGGAATCAGATTTGAGCTAAAAAAATATCAAACATAAAGACATTTACTAAAAAAAAAAAAAAGGAACGAAAAATTTTTACATTTTCATTTGGTTTTTGTTATCGTTTTCCTTAGTAATCTTCACATTTTTGTTAGACCAGTAAGGCTGCAACTTTCTTCTAAATCGCATACTTCTTTGCATCTCCCCTGCATGACCTTATTTTAATAATAATAATAATAATAATAATATGAGTATTTGTAGGGCGCTTTTCACAGTTTTAACTGTCTCAAAGCGCACAAAGAAAAAACGCACACAAAAAAATCTGAATGAATTTTTTATTTTTGTAATATTAAGTGCAATGAAATTTGAAGCTTTAGTGGTTATTTTCTTTCAATGTAAAGTATTTAAAAAAGGCAAACCTATCATATATCTAGCCGAAATGTTTTATTATCAGCCAGTAAAAGAGTGAAGTTTTACATTGCTGAACATGATCTGAAGCGCAACAAAAAAACAAGGTGACATTTTTCAACACATGAAAAAAACGCATTATTTTCTAATTTTTCTTGATAATGTTAATGCTTCTAATATTTCATGTGACGCGCACACACGACGAGGGAGATGCAAACCGAAGAATGATTTTTAATTTTTCGTTTCTAAGCTGTAGCACTTTAGACAAGTATAAGCCACAAAGTATAGACGAGGAAATGTAATCAATAATTTTAAAAAGGTGTCTGAAATGTGTCAGCAAATATAGAATTTTTGGTTTTTTTAATATATAAAAAGAAACTTCAAATATCATTAAGTACCATATTAAATCACTTTATATTCACTTTTTGGCATAACTGTTTTTTATTTGAATGCATAGATGAATGTATATTTATTTTGAATTCAAACACATTTGGATGCATGTTTAAATTTAAAAAAGAAAATACGAATATATGTTAAATACTAAATCTGAAAAATTACCCCCCTATTTTTAAATTTTACCCCACGATAAAAATGATCAAACGTGGACCGGTACGCGACGACAAAAATTTTAGGGACCACTGGCCTATAAAACACACATGACTTTAGCATCTCCACGTTTTCTTCCCATCAGTCTAAAACATGGAAGCAAAAGTCTACAGCACCACGGAGATGCTGTTCCCCCGTTTAATATCCCTCTCTTCTCCCGCTGCCTCCATCCTTCCTTCCAGGCCTCTCTTCAAACAGCAAGCTCTTTCATCCCAGTTCCACCTATTAGGATTCAAGAGTGATGGCGAGTCCGGCTCTCTGACTTAAACAAATCACAGGCTCCAGCATTTCCATGTCCTACTGTCTGACTCGAAGCTTCTAGCATCACACGTTGTCCTAAAAAGCTGGGAAACATCTCGCACGCACAAGCTAACTCAAATATACAAGACTAAAGGCAAGCAAACGACTTTTAATGCAAATGGTCAAGCTTTAGCTAGCAATGTTAGCTAGCAAAGCTTAGACGAGAGTGGAAAAACGGTCACAGTGACAATGGATGAAACTGTTGCGGAGCGTCCTGAGAGGAAGAGCATTTGTCTGTTTATGTTTGTGAAGACATGGAGGCAAGTCCTTGTAAATAGGAGGAAACCCCGGTGTGTGGCTTCAAATACCGTATTTTATGCGAATATAAGCAACCCCCTGGTTTTTCAAACACAAAATAAAAATTCAAAAAAGAAAAAAAAAACAATTTTTTACTAACCTAACTTGTGACTCGTATCATTTTTATGTCGTTTTATTTGAATAATAGAAAACAAAAAGGCGATTCTAGTGATTAAAAGATCATTTCCCAAGAGTCTTTGCACATGTCAGCAAATGCACAAAGCAACTGCGAGAGGCTCGTTGAATTCTCTGTTTGTCCAAAGCCGTGAAGAGAATTGAAGCAAAGGATTATTAACCCCTGTTTAGCAGACAGAGCGTTTTGCTTGTGTCTGTTACTTTTTCCTTTTCAACAGTTTTGACTCTTTCTGCGATTACACTTTGAACCCGTTTGTTAGCGCTAAGCTAAGCGGTTGTGGTTTGTAGTTTCTGTTTGTTGGAATATAAAATATTGTACTGCATTTCGCTTAATCCTACTTCTTCCAGTGTTATTATATCTTTGCTAAGTGTTCGCGGCGTGTCTAATGTTTCTTTATTTCTGTTATTGAGCCAATAAAAGCGTTTAGCTTATACTTATCGCTGCATAAAGACAACGTGTTTCTGTTTATTTGTGATTGCTCCTGATCTGAAATACGGAAAAATGGGGGCTAATATTTAGATTAGATTAGATTAGATTCAACTTTATTGTCATTACACATGTACAGGTACAAGGCAACGAAATGCAGTTTATGTTAACGTCCATCCCGTTAATGTGGATGGGATCATAATATTCACCTGCTTATTTGATATGTGTGATTATAAGTGCTCCCCAAGTTTTTCATACTTCAAAAACTTCGAAAATTCGAAAAAAAAGGGTGCTTATTTTCACATAAATACGGTAGGTTTCGTAAAGACGCGGAGAAACATCCATCGCACAGGCCATTCCAACAGCCATCTCTGGTCTACAGAGACTCTGCAAAGGTGTCAGCAATGGCTGTAACTATGACGACATTACAACGGAAAATCATTAAAGTGGCTGTAGTTTCTATTGAGCCGATACAACATCACATATGGTGTGCGTTCCTACTCCCCCTCCTGGGCTCATCGTTTGGCCTACTTCTCTGTGGTCAGCCCGGATGGAAAGGCTTTCATTTGGCTCTTTGGATCGATCACGCCACCCAATAGAGCGAATGGTCACTTTCCTCCAGCTCTGCCTAGACCTTTCCCTAACGAACAGACATGTAGGACCGCTCTGCCAGAGATGATACGGAAAGCAAGGTCACCGCAGGATTCAATTTCGTTAGCATGTGTTAGGCCGGCAGCCCAGTTTTAGAGCGAGTGCCATGATGGCATCGGTCAGCCCACATGGCACCATGAAACAAGCCGGAGTGTCGAAGCCATGAAATCTGCTGAATAAATCAAACCGATCCACAAATCTAGAGAGAGCGCGAGTGATGGCCGCCAATCAAATCGCACCTCCACATTTCACAGAGAAATGGGGAACGAGAATCGGTGACTTTACAGGCCATTATCGTGCTGGAGCAGAACTAGACTAGACTCTTTGCAGGACAAAGAAGAATAACGTACCGCATAAATACAAATAACCGGTGGGCTGACGCAGAAAGCGAGCAAACTGGCAAGGGTATGTTGGCTTTCCTCTACAAGCCATTTGCATTACTTTACAATCATAAAACAACTCCAGGGCAGCATTTATCAGCCAGATACAGCTTCTGGTAGAAGAGGAATTAAAGAGCCAGAATGAGATACGAGGAGATAAAGATGATATGTGTGCAACTGCCATTGGACGCCCTCGAGGGGATGGTGTTGGGAAGGAAAGCCTCCGATTTACACTTTGCATGCTTTTGGACTTAGTAAAACAACAGGCGTGTCTTTTCCCAGACAGGTTCAACTAGGGGTGGGCGGTATAGCGGTATTAACGGGAATAGCGGTATTGAGTTGTGCCACGATATGGATTTTGCAATATCGTGGATACCGTGGCACTTTCATGAATTTACCTTTTATACACGTATATAAACACTTTAATACAGTAAAATAAATTAGTTCCGTTACAATTTTCAATTACGACACGGATACATTGTTAATCGAATACAGAAAGCGTAAGAAACTGAATTAATCGATCACCCGCGAGGCGCATGCATCGATGTCTGTAACGTGCCGGTTTTTTAGAGTGGCGAGCGCGATACCCGTAAAACGCGCGCACGGGAAGATTCTGCTCGTTTTATTTTGGTCAAAGTTCGTTTTCGTTTGTTAACCTTGGTTTCACGCAACTTTAGATTCAGACGCGCGAGAGAGAGAGAGAGACAGAGAGACAGAGAGAGAGAAAGCGAGACGTGTTCTGGCTCGCTCTCTCTCTCTCTCTCTCTCTCTGTCTCTCTCTGTTTCTTACTCTCTCTCACTGTCACTGTCTTTATCTCTCTCTCTCTCTCTGTTTCTCTCTCTCTCTCACTGTCACTGTCTTTCTCTCTCTCTCTCTGTCTGTCTCTGTCTCTCTCTCTCTCTGTGTTTCTCTCTCTCTCTCACTGTCACTGTCTTTATCTCTCTCTCTCTCTCTCTCTCTCTCTCTGTCTGTCTCTGTCTCTCTCTCTCTCTGTGTTTCTCTCTCTCTCTCACTGTCACTGTCTTTCTCTCTCCCTCTCTCTCACTGTCTATCTCTATCTCTCTCTCTCTCTCTCGCTTGCACCCTCTTAAAAGATAGACCGCAGACATTTAAATTTAATTTAAACGTTTTTTTCAAATAAATGCCTGGTTTGTCTACTTTTAATAAGTAAATGTCTACTTTTAATAGATATACAGTATTGTAAAATGACAGCTGCTTCTCCAGGTTTCCCCTTGCGTTTTAATTTCGTACTTTATATCAAATAAGAACACCCCCCACAATACCAGGATATAATACCGATACCGTCTGTACACAAAAAAACACCGTGATATGAATTTTAACTCATATCAACCAGCCGTCACAGGGCAAGCAGCATGTCAAGTCCAACGGAGATGATCCAAGGCTTGGACTCGGTGTTTGTGGCTCCGGGTGACCCCGCGTTGGGCTTGTTACAACACGAGCTGGAAAAGGTTACGTCGGATAAGAATGATAACGCAAACACGAAACGTCATGCCTCTTGAATGGCAACATGGAGCTAATGAGTGAAACGGTGAGAAGATTAGAGCGTCTGTGCCCGAGCCTCCATCACTTCACGTCAATCACTGGAGGAAAAACTCAGGGAAAGCCAAAGAACACTAGACAGGGTGGGAGTGTCTTTCTTTTCCTGTCAGCGTGGAGAGCGGCGTGTTGACAAACGCAACCTCGGTCTTTGTCCATGTTTGTTTGTCTGCAAACACCAGCAAGGGCCGAGCCACAGGAACGCCAGGAAAGCCAAACAAATGACCCGAATGAAGTGTTCACTTGCCACTGCTAAAGAGACAGAGTTCACCGCGCTTCAGTCTGCTAACATGCTAACACGAGCCCATTCTGAAGGAGCTAAAGATTCAACAGGAGAGCATTCGCACTTCCAGTAAAAAGCTGATAATGAAACGACTTTTAACCTGGATGCAACTCCTTTTGAACGAAAACGCTCCAAAAAACGTTTGATGTTTTTTTCCACAGCAAACGGATAATCGCATTGTGTGTGTGTCTATTGCATGCACATCAGAGCTGCGCGATTAATCGTTAAAAGATCGCGATTTCGATTTTACCTCTTCACGATCTGAATTCAGAATTTATACGACTCTGCCAAACTCACTGATCTACCACGAGAGGTTTCTATGCTGGGAAAACCTGCCTAGCCAGAAAACGAACCCACGACCTTTAGTGATCCAAACATCAACTTTAGAGATCGAGCTACGGGAAGTAGCGGTTTTAAGAGTGTAAAAGTGAGTGTGACGTGCAAACCAAATCTCTTGTATAAGATTGTGTTAAGTATGGAATCAGATTAGTGCCAAAAATATCAAAATGCTTCGGATTTACGTTTGGTTTCTTAATATGCACTTGCAATTACGTTTGCTTTTGTATTTTCAACGTTCACAATCTTAACGTTTTCGTTCAAAATTTCAACTTCAGATTTTTTGTTTGTAATTTTTTTCGTTTGGATTTCTGGTTTTGGATTTTGTGAAGTTTTTTGGAGTCTTTTCGGAACCTTCTCTCCACATACACAGTTGGATAACACAGTATTTCTATGTGTAGAAACGAAAAGTTTCAAACGAAAACGTGAAGATTGCGAGCGAAAAATAAGAAAACAAACAAATTGTAAGCGGAAAATGTAAAAAAAAAAACCACAAACTGTTTGTGAAGCATTTTCGTTGGTTTCTTAGAAAATTTACGTTTGATAGTTTTGGCAATAATCTGATTCCATAGCTAAGTAGCACGCTACTCCACTCCTTGTGAACATGTCGTTGAAAAATTGTCACTTTTGCATCTGTAAATTTAGCTTCAGACACTAAACAAACCAGCAGTTTAACGTTCATTTAGTGTGGATTTATCTTCTAGTTTGCACTTCCCATCACTTACTCATTGTGTGCATAAAATAAGTCCCAGTGCGTCCTGGCCTTTAGTAAAACCCCAACCGCAGCTTTCAAGACGCTTCATAAAAGCTCTAACGCACATCCACTTCCATTGTGTTGTGATGCCCACCAGCTCCATCAAATCACACGAGCAATTTTAAAGTGCGTTTATCCATCGAACCACCTTCCAATTCTCAAGGCTGCTTATCTACACAAGACAAACAACGCCTCCATGTAGTCGAGTTTCACTATTTTGTTTCTGATGCAAATGTGCAAGCGCTGCTAATTCCACCGAGGCCGCTTTGGCGTATTCAGCTGGCGATAAAGGCGTTGTTATCCACACCAAAGGAATAAATAAAAGACTTTCGTTCCGAGTGGATCAATCATTTACCTTGTCATTACCATTCAGCTTGCATATCAAGCAGGTTTACTCAAGAAAGGCAGACTCGCCGAGAAGAAAGCAATTCCCATGTCAGCCTGAAGAGAATCTCGTAGTCTGGCCTTCACTGAACGGCCGAACTCAATACGTCTCCTAAATGTGGCATGACAATTTAGGCGTAATTACGTGGCTAATACGATATTAACAGAGACGTGGTGAAGTCTTTGGGAGCTGAGAGGGTGTTATCTCCAATTATCTTCATTTGGACTTGGGAAAACGATCAGGAAAAGTGTGAAATAAGTAAGATACACGTTTTTAAGGTGGAATGCAGAGTTTAAAAGTTGATGAGGACTTTTTGGAGCTGGAATTCTGACAGGTTGAAGAACGCAACAGTGGGACCAAATGGTTTGGAACGAACTGGTATTTTCAGCACGTCCTGATAAACTAATTATTTTCTGGAAATCCGCTACTGGCACGAAAACCACAAATGTGTTTGCAATGCCATTCGCATGCCACACGTTCCAGACTTTATCATTTTAATCAAAATTAGAGGGGAAAGACGAAAGAGAAAATCAAGGTTGAAGATGTCAAAAGCAATGTAAACAACGCATTAAAATGGTATAAAGCCTCCTGAATTAGGTACCTTCTGTTCCACAGTTTGACCAAGACGTTGCTCTGACTGAATGATGTCTACTGTAGGTTGTCTAATGTGATTCGGACCTTTACAACACAAGAACAAATCAATTCGCCCACTTGAGTGCAATTTCTCTGGGTTTCGCTTTAACGGTCATTAGCATGAAAATAAATAGTTATTTGTATCTTGAATCACTTGAGTCCCTTTTTGTATTTTGCTCATATTTTTGTTGCATCATAGTTGTTTTATCTTCATAGTTATTTTGTATTTTATTCATTTTTTATAATTGTTCTTTTTTCTTTTTGTATTGTATTTTATTGCTCGCATGCACCTCCTTCCAAAAAATAAAAAATAAAAAATACATAAAAAGCCCAAGTTTAACTCAGGTCAAATTGGCCCGCTTTCAAAGTTTTGAAAATGTGTTTAAAAATACTTAAAAATATTTATTAAAAATAATAATAAATCAATTTTTGTTTACACGTAGATTACACCAAACTTAGACAAGCAGTAGAAGTTTCAAAGTGAAAGAATACTTTTAAGCATTTATTTTATTTTTTACATTTTGAAAAAGGGCCAATTTGACCCGAACATAATAGAACATTTCACTACATGTTGTACCATGTATAATATGTGATGCAACAAATAAAATTACAATTTGATTTGATTGTTACAGTTATCCTTTATCATAAAACATAAACATTAGATTTCATGCTAGATTTCATATATATATATATATATATATATATATTAATATATATTAATATATATTAATGAAAGGAAAGTCAGGAGATGATATATTCTTATAATATAATATAATACAGTACAATATAATAAAATATATTCTTTCCTTAATATATCATAGATTGGAATCCAAAATTTAAATTTAAACTGGTGACTGGATTGTGGGCCAATTAAAGGCTTTTTCAATTCAGTTCAATTCAATATGCGGCAGAATTGTGAAACGTTAAAAGGACCAAATAAGCCACATTATTACTATTTTCGCGAGCATCACGTGACGAAAAATTATTGGTTGTGCAGCCTCCTCCAAATAAAAGCGTTTTTAAACCACGTGGGGGGCGATTTGACATTTGTCATTGGCGCTATTGAACTGGACTTGAGGCTTTTGTGTTTGTGGGCTTGATACACACATACCAGCAGCGGCGTCAGGCACCGGTGCACAGTGGTCAGGGAGAGAGGAAGCATCATATCGTTCATCATGAGTTGGACAGAGGACAGTGGAGCTGACAGAGCGCTTCCATCAGTCACGGCAAACACACACACACACACACACACACTCATAACGCTCTCGCCGGAGATGGATCAGGCCCGGCTCCACTGAACATTGATATACACTGCCAACTTCCCATGACCAGGCACGGAAGCAGAGAGCAGGAAGAGGGTCTTTCTTCTCAGGATGCCAAAAAAAAAAAAAAATACCCAAGACTAAATCCCCAATATCCACAGCAGGAACACACACACACACACACACACACACACACACACACACGTAAAATTGTTCTAGAGGTTGTTGCATTGTGACAGTGTGTTGTGAACGACCTTGCTGTCATGTGACCGGAGATCAATCTGTTATCTGTGTCTGTTATGTACGATGCCGTGAGAAAGAAAGATGGTGGAGCTGGAGTCTAGAGCTGCACGATTCTGGATATAATGAGAATCACAGTTTTTGCTTAGAATAATGATCCCAATTCTTTCTGGATATAGTTGAATATTCAACCCTGAAAAACAGGTTGTCAAAGAGCAATAGATTAACACGTATTACTTATAATGCTTTAAATGTAATAAATAAATGTAATGAAACATAGTGTGATGTAAAAGTAATGTCGTAAACAAAACAAAAAAATAAATCGCAATTAAACTTAAAAATAAACATACCAGGGTACAGTATTATGTACAGCTGAGGACAAAATGATTAGCTCCGCTTAAAAGCACTTTTGAAATACTTTTCAAACAATGATTATTTTGTAGAAGAGCTAATCATTTTAAACTTAACTGTAGATGTTTGCTGTATGTGGTTTGCTGAGTGTCATCTTGTAGTTTGAAACCGCAATAAACACACACACTTCAAAATAAAATTCCTTTACAGGTACTAAAATGTCCGAGTTGATAGCAGACTGACTTTAGCGCAGTGCATCACTCAATCTCCCCATTTATATTTGTGTTTTTTAAACTCGACTGCTGCCTGACTCACATCCACTGTTCTAGTGCAGGTAATTAGCGCGATCTGACAGAAACCGCTGGTCCTAGATCAGAGAGTTCGACAGAATCGTATGAATGCTGAATTAGGATCGTGAAGGGGTAGAATCGAGATCACAATCTTTTAACAATTATTCATGCAGCTCAACTGGTTTCTGAACTGACAAGTTCTCACGACATTTTCTACAACACTTGCGGATCGAAATAGTAGCTGTACGAACAACATGGGATTTAAACCGATGATGAGAGGAATTTGAAAACAGCTGTGAAAAAAAAAAACGTCGTCCAGCACAACACACAAGCATTCTGCGATATCGCGTAATTGTGGATGTTAAACACAAATCAAACCTGCTTTCTTTCGCTCTGGTTCACTACAGAAAAAATGTTCGGCGAACTGTGGGATTCCTGTCTGTAATTGGCTGACAGCTTGCGTTCCCACACAGACGCGGCGGCTGCTGCGCGACTTTTAGCCGCCTGACTTGAGAGATGCGCGAGCCGCGGGGATGATTTATGGCTTTAAGAGCGAAAGACGAGCCATTGTGTGCGCAACACAGGCCATTTAGGAAGTAGTTTCCATTTATCATTGAAATCTGCATGATATAAAAAAACATTTTTATGATTTATTATATTGCATTGGTTATGCTCCCAAAATACTTTCCAAACATCTCTACTGTAACAAGTGTAATAGCGTAGTAGGCCTGTCATTGTAACAGAGGCAGCACCAATGTAACGTTTCATGAATCCGGTTTAATGTTACATGGTTTTATTTAGTCAACACTAATTTACTAAAAGTAGCTTGTTTTAACGATAAAAAACGGGCCTCAATTAGGTCCTATGCAAAAAGTATTTTTTTTTTCTTGAAAGAGGGGTGGATTTGGATTTATGTTATAATCAGAAAAAAAAAAACATTTTGTTGTTTGAGATGTGCTTTTTTTTCTTGTTTTGATGAGAATCACTGTTTGTATAAACTGATGATTTTTTTGTGTTATACATTGTCTGCTGTGTTGAGTCCATCTCTCTTCTCTCAAGCTCCAATGTCAAAAGTGTGTGTGTGTGTGTGTGTGTGTGTGTGTGTGTGAATGCCAGAAG
>CM051502.1:1681647-1761594 GCA_028031935.1 Paedocypris micromegethes | reverse complement strand
AAAAAAAAAAAAAAAAAACCGAAAAACAAGAAAATTAAAATCTAAATAAGTAAAAAAAAAAACTTAAGTCAAGCAAAACTATCTGCCAATGGGGTGAGAATTTTACTTAAGACGACGAAGATTTTAAAAAATCTTGATTTGTTTCTGCATATCAGTTCTCATTGGCTTTAATATATAAAAAAAAATAAAAAAACATTGAGGCCTTAAAATAAGAAAATTTGACTTTTATTGTTTCGGCAAGTTTGGTGTTAAAACAAAATGTCTACTTTGGGAAAAAAATTGTCTTAATTCAGTGTAAAATATTTATATATATCAAAATTAGCATCAAATTCCTTTCTAAGCAAGACAATTCAAGTTAGATTTTGTTTAAACAAGGAAAGTAACTAAACAAAGATTTATCATGTAAGAAAAAAAACAAGATTTATTGTCTAGTTCCAAGAGTTTTTGGCTCGCCAAGAATTTATTTTTAGCAGTGTGTAAACCACAATGAGTTTGCCGTTTTTTTACATTCAAACAACATCACGCTTTCATGAGAATCGAACCCACCGCCTTTGGTGTCCAAACATCAGCTCTGCTGATTAACCTGCAAATCACAAAAAAACCTCCAGATATTTACTTTGAAACTGTCTCTAATGGGAAAAGCATCTTCTTCATCAGACTCAACTTCTCCTTCAATGAATTTTTGAGTCAACATTGACCGATGTCCATCTATCTTCAGCGATCATGCTATCTTTTTCACAACAGCGTCCGCAGAACATTTCAAGACCAGCGCGGTCAATAAATCAAAGCTCAATTTTCTGTTTCATTAGCGTTGAAACGAATGAAGCCCCTCGGTGGTCAAGCTCCCACCGAAGCCAGCGACTCTGGAGACTTGTAGCGTCGGTATCATGTCTTGTGTCAATCAGAAGAAGGCATCAGGGACGTATCATGAATAATGCCTGAAGCGGCGTCTGTCCACGATAAAGTTTTCATGAGGCGGCTGGTCACTGAGACCGGCAGTGCGTAATTGACTCAGTAAGGTCCTCGCGCACACGGCACATCAAATGAAATTACATTGCTGAAGAACAAGGAAAAGTTGCTTGGGATATGATCTTGGAATTAAGGTGGGCCAGAGATGGAGACAGCAGAGTGGTTTCTCTGACTTTCTCCGAGATTGTTCAAAATGCCAATTCCACTTAAAACGATAATTTACTAATGCCAAATAAGACATATGAATGTATTTTGCACAATGTGCCTATTAAGCCTCTCAAGATTATCGTTGGAATCCTTTGGCTATTCTGGTTAAATTTCATGTACATGTGAAGTACTCTGCTCTACCTGTCGTTTTTGTATCATGTATTCGGTCAAAAAAATGTCTACGTCTACAAAATAAAGGTAAAATAAACACCTTGCACATTACAAAGATAAAGACAGGTACAGTCAGATAAATATTTGTAAATATCAAACGAAGCAAAAACAAAATTAACTAAAGAATTCAAGGGAAAACAAATCCCCCCGATAATAAAAGCTTCAAGATCGCCCAACAATGGCACAAACTGCATTTTATCGCTTTCTCCTAGAAACTGCCATGAGGATTTAAATAAGTGGAGAACCATTAGGCCCGACGAGTACAAACTGTTTTTATGAAGCGATTGTGGCGTTTCAGAATCCAGCTTATTTTTTTTCATTCACCGGTAGTGCATTGGAAATAAATCAGCAAGTGTTAGGAGGATGAAGGTCTGGGAACATAAAGTCTTCTGTACAGGAATCACGATATAATTGTAGTTACCGTCTCAAATGCAAAAGAACTGCACATAAACATCTCAAGCATCTGACCCCAGAGGACACTTTAGCTGGAAGATCCTCGGTCTAAAACAGTCATTACGCTCACAAACACAGGGAAGGTGAAACCTCACATCCTCCGTGATGATCTACATGTCTAGCCTTGGGGACCAGTAGGTACAGAAAACCCTTTCCGAGTGTTTTGAAGGCTGCAAGCACACAGAAACCCACCCTCCGGTCCCGGGAGGACCTGTTTGTCTGTGTATTCTCTGCTCCTCTCCCTCATTTGTTCCAGAAAGGCAGAGATGAAAGGGTTGAGAAGAAAGAGCTGATGCAGCTGGAATCAAGAGAGCATCACGTGTGTCTGCACACTTCCTGCGTTTGTAGGTACAGGTGTGTGTCTCGGAAGCTTTTAGCTGAGGAGAATTCTGAGGCAACCTCGCTGCATTAACTTGTCTGTTTAATCCATGGACCATCCTCGTCCTCTGGGCCAGACAAGAAGAGCACAGCACGAATGGATGCGAGTGGATGTTTGTGTTAGTGGGATTTCACACAGGGGCTGATAAAAAGAAAAGAGGAATCACAGGAGGAGAAGCAGCTAGACGTGTCAGAGAAAATAGCTGGTGATTATATCCGAGGAGCGAGTGGATCTACTGTGCTGTGAGAAGAGTGGAGGAGCTGAGCACGCGGCTGGCTGGCTTGGTTTAAATGTAGGGCATCTCCTAACGTGGACCGTTATAGAAAACTCCAGAGTCAGCGAATGCTGCTGAGAACGGAGACGGTGCTATATGCAGGCTGTAAAATCTCAATGAAAGTTCCACAGCTGGGATAAACGAACAGGGGGAAAGAAGCGTCTAATAAGACTGATTCAGTTACTCGTGGACCACCAAAGTCCATGCTTCAAGCGGCTTTCATTCTAATGCTTTGAGAAAATACACTTCAGACATTCCAAACTCGTTGGTGAGATTGGGCAACATTCCGATGCAAGGGCCAGCATCATTCCTCAAACATTCCAGGCTCTAGTGGAGATACAGAGATAATGATGGGTATCCATAGAACGACAACAACGTAGCCTTCCACTGTCAACTACAGACCCTTACCGCCAACCAGAGGCCCTTCCCACCAACTAAAGACCCTTTTCACCAACTAAAGACCCTTCCCACTAACTAAAGACCCTTCCCACTAACTAAAGACCCTTCCCACTAACTAAAGATCCGTCTACTAACTACAGACCGTTCCCACCAAATAAATAGTCTTCTACCAACTAAAGTTACTTCCTGCCAACTACAGATCCTTCCTGTCAACTAAATACACTTCCCACCAACTACAGACCCACACCGCCAACTAAAGACCCTTTCCATCAACTAAAGACCCTTTCCACCAACTAAAGACCCTTTCCACTAACTAAAGACCCTTCCCATCAACTAAAGGCCCACACCGCCAACTAAAGACCCTTTCCACCAAATAAAGACCCATATCACCAACTAAAGGCCCACACCACCAACTAAAGACCCTTTCCACCAAATAAAGACCCATATCACCAACTAAAGGCCCACACCACCAACTAAAGACCCTTTCCACCAACTAAAGACCCTTCCCACCAACTAAAGACCCTTCCCACCAACTAAAGGCCCAGACCGCCAACTAAAGACCCTTTTCACCAACTACAGACCCATACCACCAACTAAAGAGCCTTCCAACCAACTAAAGACCCATATCTCCAACTAAAGAGCCTTCCAACCAACTAAAGACCCATATCTCCAACGAAAGACCCTTCACACCAACTAAAGACCCTTCACACCAACTAAAGATCCTTCCCACCAACTAAAGACCCATACCTCCAACTAAAGACCCTTCCCACTAACTAAAGACCCTTCCCACCAACTAAAGACCCATACCTCCAATTAAAGACCCTTCCCACTAACTAAAGACCCTTCCCACCAACTAAAGACTCATATTCAACTAAAGACCCTTCCCACCAACTAAAGACTCATATTCAACTAAAGACCCTTCCCAACATCTAGCGAGTGCATTAAAACACATGGAAGGTCTAGATTTTGAATCAAAATGTCCGTTCGAAGGAGTGAACGCTGAGCGGCCAGGTCAGCAACATCCACAGGATCCAATCAATAACTCAATGTCCACAATGAATTGCCTTCTCATCGGCCAATGATTTCCCAATAATGTACTTTGTTTTTCCCAATGTACTTTGCTCTTCCACTGTTTGCAGTTATGAACCCGAGGAACCCGAGTGGTTTAACAACAGAAGCCCTCTTCATCCTTTATTCAGAGCAACGCTTGCTTCTCTTCCGCTTTCTCTTTGTCTCTTTAGTTATTTATTTCTGCTTTTTTTTTTAACATTTCTCAGGGGTTTTTCCCACTCTGCATGCACACTTCTTAATTTTATGCTAAATTTTATGCATAATTGAATATTTGTTTCTCCAGTTCAGCCGGAACTATGCTTTCATAAAGGGATTGCAACAATGCCTTTGACGGAATTGTAAAAAGAAGAAGAGAGAATAAATCAATGTGTAAGCGCCATGACATGTTGGGTTTACCTGGTTAGAGTCAGTTTAGACCCCCTGCAAAAATTCTAAATTTCAAAAATTCTTAGACTAAGAAAATCACAATATAAATAAACTGGAACTTGAAAAATCTTGAAAATAGACAATAAATCTAGTTATTTTTTCTAATTAAGTTAAATTAACTAAGATAGAATTAAGAGTGAGCGATGACTTTGCTTATTTCAAGAAAATAGGACTTGAATTTTCTTGCTTAGAAAAAAAGGCTAATTTTGATGATATTTTACACTAAATCGAGACATTTTTCAAAGTAGACATTACGTTTTATTGCAGAAATTCCCAAAGCAAGAAACGTCAAGTGAAATGTTCTCGTTTTAACAACACAATGTTTTTCAATTTATGAAACAAGCTACTTTTTTAAATTAAATTGTCTCACCACATTGGCAGATAATTTTACTTGATTACATTTTTTTTTACTCATTTTGTGTTTGATTTTCACATGGATTTTTGGCAGTGTGTAAAAATGCACTGGTCTCCTGGCTTTGAATCTGTATGTTTTAGAAAAGGGAATGCATGGTGAAAAGTAGAGTCGAATACACGATTCACTTAAAAACGAAGATCAGGCTGGAACTGAAGTGAGCGGCGGGGAAGGAAGAAAGCCACAACAAGAAAGCCAGAAAACAACAAAAAAAAAAAGAACGCCGGAGAAAAAGACGGAATAATAAAAAAGCAACAGTTGACATCTGACGTCGCCTCTTTTTTTTTTAATGAAAGCCGAGTGTCGTACTGCGTTCGGGATTTGATACAAGCCCTGACAGCTGAGTCTTCACTGAGGTTTTCTAGCTGAAGACGGGTTGCCTCACCTTCATTGTGCCACCTCAGGGAACAACCCTCCGCTAACATGAAATAATACAAAAAAATCAACCGCTTGACATCACAGGGTCCTAGTGATGGCATAAACACTCTCTAGTGCTTCCCTTTGCCCTCTCTGTCAGTATTTATTCTGCAATTTCCTTGACGTGTGAGCCCTCGCTGTGCAATTCCTCCGTTTCTTCCTCAAACAACCAAACACACAAAAAATAAATTCTTGACGAGCTAAACAATCTTGAAATTAGACGACAAATCTTGTTATTTTCTCTTACTAGAGAAATTACCGATGTTAGGATTAAGAGTGAGAGATTGCTTCGCTTATTTCAATTTGAATATTCTTGCTTGGAAAAAAATGCTAATTTTGATGATATTTTAAGATAAATCGGGACATTTTTCAAAGTAGACATTATTTAACACAGAACTTCCTGAAAAAATACTCTCTATATGAACATCCTGAAACAATAATGTCAAGTAAAAATTTTTTTAATTCAAATAGCTACTTTTTTTTTATTAAAGGCTATTAGAACAAGAACTGAAATGCAGAACCAAATCTACCGTGAAACGAGATTTTTTTGCAAAAGGATTTTATGCAAAAGGATTACGGAAAAAACATAACTTAAATATAGGGGGTCTATATGTCTAAATTCAACAGCCATGCATCACACCACAGCAATAAATACCATACTTACACTAATATAAGCTTTTTTTTCCCAATTTTAGAGGCTCAAAAACCTGCGGGGTGCTTATAATCAAATAAATATATTGAAAAAAAAATATTAAAATATTCACAAATATCTCAAAACTGAGCTCAGTCAGCTTTTACGCTATGCTCTCTTAGCGCAAAGGCTCATGGGAACCAGCAAGCAGAAAAGCATGATGGGAAGTGTAGTTTCGACCGCTAGAATAGATTATTTGTTTTATTATTTCAAGTAAATCAACACTGAAATGATACGAGTCACAAGTTATATTTGTTAAATAAAGAAAAAATAGTACTTTAAAGAGAAAATTAACAATTTAGCCAGAAACCAAAACAAATTAATTTTTTATTTTGTGCCTGAAAAATCATGTGGTGCTTATATTCACGTAAATACGGTATATGCTGTCAGGACAATTATGCGCGAGTGACACTTTTCTAATCGCCATCGAATCCAAAGAGGAGAAAATAACGGACCGAAAGAGGAGACGCCAACTGCCCAGTTCTAAACCTCCCAGTCGGGATGAAACCAAGCAAGACAAGCGATTAAATCCGTTTGTTTCCTCCCAGTGAATCAGTATTGACGTGGGCAAGCAGACAGACAGACAGACAGCTTCCTCCTCGACTCGCATGGCGGGGAAGAAATTAATTACCGGAGAGGAGGGATGCGGGAGAAAGCATCCAGCCCGTGAGCAGGTGGTCCCGCAAAGAGACGTGTGATGTTGCAAACACCTTCAAAGCGAGATGCTTAAAAGCCAGATTGCAAACGCCATGTTGATAGGCGCTCGTGTGTGTTCATCCGAATAATACGACTGACGCCATCCAGTTCACGTCAGGACACGGTAAAGTGATCGGACATTTCCATCTCTCACACTTCCATCTTACACCTGCCGCTCCAAAGACTACACAAAAAAGTTCAGACGTTCCCGGTTTTACATCATCTAAGGTCAGTTTGGGGAATTTTTAAGGTGGAATCGTTTTTTTTTTTTTTTTCCCTCCCCCAAATATCATTAAAAACTAATGATACATAATGATCAAACAGGAAGAACAAAAATATAAAAAAATAAATAAATAAAGACATGAATAAAAAAAATGTATAAAAAATTAATAAATCAAACGACGCACAAAATAAATCCATAAAAATGAACACAATTTCAAAAATAAATAAGTAAGAGGAAGTACAAAATGATTGAATGGAATAAACAAATAAACAAAAGAATAAAAATGACGTACAACAAAATAATAAAAAAAAACAAAAAGGAAGATCCAACGAACGAATAAAAAAAATATTGCTTGAAAACTAGTTCCAGATGTGACTTTTTCAGACATTTTCAGCGTAATTTGGAGAATCTCCTACAAAGTGAAAATAATGGCGTCTTTAGGGAACCCTTCATTTCTCATGCAGTTATTGGTGTATTAACACAGTAAATCTAAGTTTTGATTCTCTGATTGTCGTGTCATTACACTAGACACAGTAAAGCTTGGACTTGTACTGTACGTTCCTTATAGTGACAGCACGGATGACAAAATACACTTACAACCTACCCAAGACCCGCGTATAATCCTTTAAAACCCGTTTAAAACAAAAGAAAGACTGATCTAGAGCAAAAAAAGCAACGACATGTCAGTTTATTCTCCATTTCCCCTTAGCAGAGGCTTTCAAACCGTAACTCATAATGCAAAAGGATTACGGAAAAGAAACATAATTTAAATATAGGGGGTCTATATGTCTACATTTTACAGCCACACATCACACCACAGCAACAAATACCGTATTTACACTAATATAAGCACCCGTTGTTTTTTTTCCAATTTTAGAGGCTCAAAAACTTGCAGGGTTGCATTCACAAATATTCAGAAACCGAGCGTAGTCAGCTTTACTCTATGCTATTTATTGTTTTACTATTTTTAAGCAAAACAACACTGAAGTGATACGAGTCACAAGTTGGGTTTGTTAAATAAAGACAAAATAGTATTTTAAGGAAAATAAACATAATTTAGCCAGAAACCTAAACAGTTTTTTTTTTTGCTATTTTGTGCTTGAAAAATCAGGAGGTGCTTATATTCGCATAAATACGGTATATGCTGTCAGGACTATACTTGTGTAAGTAATTTTATAAGTTTATACTGTATAAGTAATGCACGACTTTAGCCTGGAAGCTTCATCCGTGTCTTATTCGTCAAGAGCGAGTTTAACATGGTAATACAGTGTGATCCCTACACAGGAAAAAATACACACACAAATACGTCAGGGCCATAGGAACGCAGAGATGTTAACCTTGTTTTTACACTATGACCATTGTCCAAACAAAAAGACAAAGGATGCTTTAGCTGGCCACTGGCTGCGGAGGCAAATCCCCTTAGGTGGGATGTCAAGGGGTCGAGGGTGAAGCCAAAGGAAGCGAACACAATGCTGAGACGGGACTCTGCTGTGCTGAGAGGAGAATATCCATCAACCGATTTCGGCTTCACCCTTTGTCACGACCCTGAACATCCCAAAGTGCTTTTCATGTATATTTAGCCATAGCATCAAGCGCACAGACGAACACAGACGAGTCGAGCGCGAGCAGATGGTGCCATTTACTTCATGTTTCAAGGTCAATCACGCAGCCGTGTGTACGTCTGAAATAATTAACAGCAACAGTGATGATGCTATAGTTATCATATTGTAATTTGGCTTAATAAATGTCACAGTCTGACTCCGGCGAACGAGGATTTCATTATAACAGACTTATAACCAGCGCCGCTTCCCCGGTGAGAAGGGGGGGGAGAGAGAGAGAGAGAGAGAGAGAGAGAGAGAGATAGAGAGAGAGAGAGAGAGAGAGATAGAGAGAGAGAGAGAGAGAGATGAGAGAGAGAGAGAGAGAGAGAAAGAGAGAGAGAGAGAGAGAGAGAGAGAGAGAGAGGGGGACTGAGGAAGAGAGGGGCGTCATGATGAATGGAGGGAAGAAAGGATGAATGGAAGGAAGGAAGAAAAGAAGGAAAGAAGATGAGAGGGAGGAAGGGAGGGGAAAGAAAGAAAGAGAGCAAGAAAAGGGCAACTGTGGTAAAAAGAAAAAGGAGGCGAAAAACATTTTAAAAAAAAAGAGAGAGGAAATAAAATGGATCTAAAGGATTGAATAGTAAGAATGAGAAAGAGGGAAGAGAGGGAACAAGAGATATATGCAATGAGAAAGATAGAGGGAGATGAAGGGGTGAAAGCTAGAGAGAAAACAGGAGAGAGAGAGAGAGAGAGAGAGAGAGAGAGAGAGAGAGAGAGAGAGAGAGAGAGAGAGAGAGAGAGAGAGAGCAACGGGACGTAGACATAAGAAAAAATAGGGGAGGGAATGAGAGGTAGAAGAAGAGAGAGAGCAAGAGAAAGGGAGAGAGGAGGGAGAATGAGAGAAGAATAAATAAAGGGTGAGAGGTAGAGGAAGAGCAAGAGAAAGATAGAGAGAGAAAAATTGAGAGAGAGAGTGAGAGAGAATGATAGAGAGAGAGAGAGAGAGAGAGAGAGAGAGAGAGAGAGAGAGAGAGAGAGAGAGCAAGAGATAGAATTCCCCATAAAGTAACGAGTTTGTGCCGGTAAAAAAAAAAAGAAAAGAAAATTACCTTTTTACTTCTCCAGCAAACCAGCCTCTCGCTGTAAACCATTGCTCTTTTTTTAACAGCAGCCATTTAATCCCGGCCACAAGCAGGTCTGAGTCTTAAGTCGACCCGCAGGGGGTGGTTTGCAGTTCATAGCCCACTGACGGAGGCCTGCATTCAGCCGAGCTCCTGCTGGGCACTGCCCTCTGAAGACACAAAGCTCTCCATCGCCTCCTCGCACGGGCCTTTATCATTCTATTGTTGACTATCAACAGCTGATTGCGCAGACCAGGTCCCCCGCATGTCTGGGCCTTACATCTTTAAAAGCCTGCCACGTCTAGCGGAATCTCAATAGCATTAGCATTTCAACACACCGGGGTGGGGAAACAAGCCAGCTCTGACGGGAAAGGAAAAAAAAAATCTGGGAAATGAAAATACGAGGGCGACACCATGTCAAAACGCAGCTGAGGATGACGAGGGTGTAAACACGGAGAAAGCGATTGATCATGACCAAACGCGGCACTCGGAGAGAGAGAGATGTGCGGGTTTATAGCGCAGGAGATCTTCCTAATTAATCACACTGGTACCCGGACTAACGAATGTCCCAGATAACGAATCCCGAGTAACGCAACGCGTCACCGCGAATCGTCCCGAGTTCTGAAATATTTTCGCTATGCGCGTCTTTTTCTAACCACTAGTTTAATCTTCTTTGCACGTCAAATAAACAAAAAACGTGTTAGTTTTAGAGATCTTGCTTTCGAAATCTAAGCTTGTATTCTCCCACAATGGCGTTTTTTTTTCTCTCTCTTGTAGAGCCGCCATCTTGAAATGACACGGATTCGATGGATTACGTGTAAAATGCGGCTCAGCTAACGATATTTTCGCAAAACGAAACGGCTCTCGGCACAGATTTCGTAAATTATTCTCAAATAGAGATGCTACTATTCTGCCTTTCATGTGACTGCTCTTTTATTTCGGCTTTCACATAATTGTTAATATGACATTTGATTTTAATAGATTTTAATAGATTTTTACGTAACTTTAGTCCTTTAGAACAAGCGATCGTTCAACCAAAGACGACCATCAGGCGTTCGTGTAGGACAAATTTACAAGAAAAGTTTTATGTGGAACTAAGGAAAATTGAAAATGGCGGCAGTGATGGTGAGCAAATCCCGTGTCGCACTCTCACATTACAGACCACCATCTTCATCCTGTCTGAGGGTCTCGACCCAAACATTCTAAAGCTGGTTTCTGAAAACCAACCTCGAACAAAAAAACAGACCTGAAATCTGAATCAGATCTGAAAATGTCTGTCAGATGTTAAGAAAAATTGGACAAAAAAAATTCAGACGATTTGTAACGTCGATGTAACAACAATTCTAGACTTATTTTAATCACCTATATTGCAATCTTGTACACATTGTGGTTCACAGAATGCTGGAATGTCAAATTCGGCCCTCGAATTGTGAGAGTTTAGGGGCTTGAAAAATGTAATAAAACAATTGTGAATTTCGACGACACATTGACGCAGAGAATCCATCACACTGAACACGCGTGACGGTTTGACTCATGGCTGTCACGTGGATTACACACACTTCCAGCAGGATTGGACAGTCACATGACCCGAGTGGTTTATCGCCGCAACATCAACATTTAATTTAGGGTTCCACAAATCAATGGAACGGAACAAATGCATCAATAGACTGACAAAACAAGAAGAATCGTAGATAACGCAGGGCTATCATGATAATGTGTAAGCTTTCACATGCCAGTGTGTTTCAATGAATATTTAAATAAAAATAAATAAAATCATGTATATGCTAAATAATTATAATCAATATTCATTTTTTATGTTAAATGTTGCTTAACCCTCTTTACGCTCGGTTCAAATTGACACATTTTCAGAGTTAAAAAATATTTTAAAATACAAGTATTTTCTCACTTTGAAGCGTCTCCTTGGCTTATTTGGTGTAATGATCATATTAAAAAAAAATGTAACGATTCAGTTTACGTTACAAAGATCCTGTTTGGGTCAAATTGACCTGTGTTAAAAAATTTTAAATAAAAATAAAAAAAAAAGTATTTTTTTTCATTTTGAAACTTCTCCCTGTCTTAGTTAGTGTAATCTATGTATAAACAACAAACAGTTCCGTTCACATATTTGTAACGTCCTTTTTGTTACAAGAATAATGTTCGGGTCAATTTGACCCTTCAGATAAAATGGAAGCTAAAAATAGTCAGAAAGATCAAATACTATGAGTTTCTTTGCAACAATGAGACATAATGCACCGCTGTCTCTCTCTCTCGCTCTCTCTCTCTCACACACACACACACACACACACATAGTATTTGGGGAACTTTTTGACTTCTGACACTTATATACCTAATAAAAATAAAAAATAAAAAAAAAACACTTCCATCATCCATCACCAGATAAACACGAGTTCAGTTCCGTCAGATAAACGCCTCATTAGACCCCGCCCCCTGCCCCGCCCCCAAAAATACGCTTTATACGCCGGTATACGCATTCAACTGAGCCGTTGATTCTCGGCTGAATCAAACGGAGATAAATAAAGATGTAGAAACTGATCATCCCGCTTCCCTTTGTCGGTTATTTCTCCATCTCTTTCATCTTCTGGCCTAATGGATAATGAGATGCAGATGACTGGCACTTCAGGACGCGGGCTGGGAGGAGAACGAGTGGAGAGGTTGTGAAGGAGGACGGGGGAGGGGAGGGGGTGTGTTTACCTGCCCCCTGATCCCTATTTTCAGGGGCCTTTCACAACCAAATCAAGTCATCTACCCTTGCCCGACCTTTTGAAGAGTGTGTGTGTGTGTGTGTGTGTGTGTGTGTGTGTGTAAGAGGCTCTTTACTCAAAGAATGCCAATCCCTTTAAACAAATATCTCCAACAAGAGCGCCCCGTCCCAACGGGGAAAAGCCCATTCAGCTCCTCAAGACCTCTTCACGAGGATTACAAACGTCCCGCAGCCTCTCCTCGCCGTTTTAAACGCCGCCGTGTGTGTCACGCTTGGGCCGGGGTGTCCGTGTGAACCTCTCCATCGCTCATCAGTATGCGAAAACCCTGCGCTGGGACATTAGTATGGATGAGAGGAACGCTCCACGTGCTGGATTCTTTCCGCATCGGAATAGGAAAAAGTTTTTTTTTTTTTCGTTTTGTGAGGACAATTAATCGTCTCCTGCCTTTCACATCTCATTTGGGCTGTGACGCTCCGAAAGTCCATTAGCGAAACAAGAGGATAATTAAGGCGGCGCGATGGGAACAGATCCGTCCTGTCATACGCCGCTCTGATAAAGCAACAGATCCGTCCCGGGGTCCGTCCCGCGCTGCTCTGCCCTCGGGGAAGCGTCTTAACCAACCGCACGTGCCGATGCTGCGGATGCGGGTTTAATTAAGAATAACACACTCCTACTGTTCTAGAAATGCTCTGGTAGAGGAGAACCTGAATCAAGGGATGGGGGGAACAAGGCCTTTATTCCTTCGTCTGCCTGTCTTTATTTATGCCTCTGTATGTCTGTCTGTCCTTTCTGCTTTCTGCCTCTGTCTGTCCTTTATGTCTCTGTCTGTCTGTCCTTCTTACTGACTCTGTCTGTCTTTCTGTCCTTCTTACTGACTCTGTCTGTCTGTCTGTCCTTCTTACTGACTCTGTCTGTCTTTCTGTCCTTCTTACTGACTCTGTCTGTCTGTCCTTCTTAATGACTCTGTCTGTCTTTCTGTCCTTCTTACTGACTCTGTCTGTCTTTTTGTCCTTCTTACTGACTCTGTCTGTCTTTTTGTCCTTCTTAATGACTCTGTCTGTCTTTTTGTCCTTCTTAATGACTCTGTCTGTCTTTCTGTCCTTCTTAATGACTCTGTCTGTCTTTCTGTCCTTCTTACTGACTCTGTCTGTCTTTCTGTCCTTCTTACTGACTCTGTCTGTCTTTTTGTCCTTCTTACTGACTCTTTCCTTCTTTCTGCTTATGTCTGTCCTTTATGTCTCTGTCTGTCTGTCCTTCTTACTGCCTTTGTCTCTCTCTCCCTCTCTCTCTCTCTCTCTCTCTCTCTCTCTCTCTCTCTCTCTCTCTCTCTCTCTCTCTCTCTCTCTCTCTCTCTGTCCTTCTTAATGAATCTGTCTGTCCTTCTTTCAGCTTCTGTATGTATGTCTGTCTGTCCTTCTTTCTGCCTCTGTCTGTCTTTTATGCGTCTGTCTGTCCTTCTTTCAGCCTCCGTATGTCTGTATGTCCTTCTTTCTGCCTCTGTCTGTCTGTCATTATTTATGCCATTTCTGCCTCTGTCTGTCTGTCATTCTTTCTGCTTCTGTCTGTCCTTCTTATTGCCTCTGTATG
This sequence comes from Paedocypris micromegethes, assembly GCA_028031935.1. Taxonomy (NCBI): domain Eukaryota; kingdom Metazoa; phylum Chordata; class Actinopteri; order Cypriniformes; genus Paedocypris; species Paedocypris micromegethes. Next base: position 1,747,834 of record CM051502.1, on the reverse strand, counting down.
TCTGTCCTTTTTTCTGTCTCTGTCTGTCTTTCCTTCTTTCTGCCTCTGTCTGTTTGTCTTTCTTTCTGCCTTGGTCTGTCTGCCGGTCTTTCTTTCTGCCTCTGTCTGTCTCTCCATTCTTTAGAATAATACGCTCTTACCGTTCTAGCATACTCAGTAAAGGGAGACGTGAATCATGTGATGGGGAGAACAAGCAGACGAGAGAAAGTACGGGGAGATTGATTGGAAGAGGGAAGGGAGGACTGCGGAGCGATGGCTGGAGGAACAAGGAGAAACGGGGGTGAGGTGCGGGTGAACAGAGAGGGATGAAAAACGAGTGCAAAATGGAAGGAAAGCAGATTTATGGAGTGATATTTTTCTCTCGGGCGGTGGGCCTGTCAGCCCGCTGCAGTTTCACCTCACATAAGGCAAGACTGCTGAGCCAATCACAAGCGCTCTGCTATTACTGGCTGAGGAGGAAATTATAACCCCAATTTGACCTCTGACCTCTCCCAACCTTGAGATATGGTGGAAGCGTGTTGTGACATCATTAAGTGTCCGTTTGTGCGCTTCCATCACCGATTTCCGATCAATACATCGATTCGAGGAGGGAAGAAGGAAATCAAGGACGTCCTGGAATAGCGACATTCAAGGCGTTATGGACGTCCTCTCCTTGTCAAGCCAACTACAAGATGGTGTGGCTCATGAAAAATGTATGGAATTATGAAATATTAAGACACGGAAAACCTTCCCCGATTTGATTCCGGGCACTTTAGCAGGACAGAGATTCGGAAGATGGCCTCCCTCGCACAATCCCTTCTGCTTTCAGGGGAAATTAACCAACTGATGTATTAATTTGTAAGGTTAAAGTTCCGATGTAATCGGGAGAAATTGGATAATTAAGACAAAGCATTGTGGGAAAAACTCCTCTTCCTTTTCTTCCGCCCCGACTTGTTTACTTGGCTTGGGGTAATTAATATCACACAACGGAGAATTCAAGGGAAATTGGGTCCAGGACCCGCCCACAGCATTACCCTCAGCACGCAATTAGTCTCAGGTGATTGGTCCTGCGTGATTGACAGCTCATTTAGCCAGACATATGTCGCGTACTTACACCGACTGATAGCCACAGCATTCTGAGCGTGAACAGATCCATGACGGCGAGCAACGACATGACAAAAGCCCATTCAGATCTGATAAGGCCACTGAGAGATTTCCCCACCGCATATCTAAAGCAGGAGTTTTTACTGCTGATGAGGTCAAAGGTCAGCAGTGGTCATTTCCCGTCCATTAGGGCTGCAGCCAGACATCAATCCGAGCATTCACAAATGAGCAAGTGCAATACTGCCGACTTTTATGAGAAAGTAGTTTTGTTTTAGTTTCATAGTACAACAAAATCTTTCTCCACCGATTGTCTCCTCTCTTGACCAGAAAGGCAAATAAACCAATTTTTATTATTTTTTTTTATTCTAACCCTAACTACTAATTTCTAACTTTTTTTTCCAATAACTGTTACAAAAGTTGTTTTTTTTTATTACCGTGATTAACAATTTTATAATTTATAAAAAAAAATGTCTGAATTTAAGGGAGCTTGTAACAGATTAGGGCGTTTACAATAAACATGTTATAAACATGTTTATTACGTCTCTACTCACAAACATTTTGCCTAACAAAACTGCTCGTAGCACAAATTATTTTGTAACTTGAGGTATCACGGTTCATGTTTCTAAAATCTATAAAAACCACATGGCTCAGTGGGAACATTTCTACATACATAATTTCTCCCTATACAATTTCAGCTTTATCTACAATGTATAAAAACCACAAGGCGCAGTTGGAACATCTTGCACAATTTCTGCTTTACAAAACTGCTCTCATCACAAATTAATTTCGTAAGTAGAGTCATAACTGTACACGTTTCTACAATCTATGAAAACCACACGGCTCAGTGGGAACGCATTTTCCACTTACGAAAATGTGTGTCTTAGATGCGCGTTGAGAAAGTTAAAACTGTGAAAAGCGCCTTACAAATGCTCATATTATTATTATTATTATTATTATTATTATTATTACGAAACTGTTCACAGCACAAATTAATTTCGTAACTAGAGGCATCACTGTATGTGTTTCTACAATTTGAAAACCCCACACGGCTCAGTGGGAACATCTCTACTTACGAAACTCTTTTCAGCACAAATTAATTTCGTAACTAGAGGCATTACTGTACGTGTTTCTACAATCTGAAAATCCCACACGGCTCAGTGGGAACATCTCTACTTACGAAACTCTTTTCAGCACAAATTAATTTCGTAACTAGAGGCATCACTGTACGTGTTTCTACAGTTTGAAAACCCCACACGGCTGGGAACAGGAAGTCGCGTCACACGTTGAGTCTGCAGCTGAGAGTGTTAAGAGTGTCTACTTCAACTCCCCCCAGAGTCGGACCCCGTAACTTACACCATTCCCCACTTCCACAAACCTTCACAGAACGACCCTGTCTGTCTCTCAACAACTGGCTATTGCTAAACAGAAGAAGACAAAGAACAAGTGGCCTTTGCGGACTGACGGATTGATGAGCGGATGATGGGATGGATGGATGACCACCCAGGGATGTCAATATCCACGGAAACGTGCGGGAGGGGCGAAGGGAAGAAAAGCTGTTTACATTCGCTGTAAGGCTCCGTCAGTTCAGATCAAACAATCAATCACAGAGACGCCGATAAATCACTGTTCTGTACAAATCCCGGGATACGAGTGATTCAGCAGGTCTGAGGCGTCACGCCGAGGTGTCGTGAGGACAGACGCCGGACACTATTTTATTTTATTTTACGTGCACGATTTAATCGAATGGCGCAGAACAGTCTCGATACTTATTGAGATTCGGCGTGAAAGATTTAAAGTGTTGTATATGTCAAACCTGTGAAACGAGCAATGTTATGATGAAGCCGATCCAGTTGAAAACGGATTTGACTAGATCTTAGACTAGATTAATGTCATGTATGGCTTGCTTACACTTTTAATATTATTTAAAAAACAAACAAATTAAATTTTGGGGCCATGAATCGAATTTCTCTCTCTTTCACAGGGAAAGCAAGAAAAAATGTTGAATTGTCAAAAATTGTAAAACAAAAAAAAAAGTGTCTGCTAAATGACTGTAAAGTAAAGTGTCTCATGAATGTATTGCTTACACGTTTAAAAATTATAAAAAAAAAACACTTAACATTTGAACTATTAATCAAATTTCTCTCTCTCTACAAAAAAAGCAGGAAAAAATTGAAAAAAAAAAAAAAAAACAATTGCTCAAAAATTGTAAAAAGCCTCTGCTAAATGACTGTAAAGTAAAGCGTATACTAAACTTACTGTAAATATAAATTGTTTAAAATTGCAATTCACTTACAAATGATAGATGCTCAACTATGTTAATTGAGCAAACATACACGGTAATTAGCTTAGCATGTTTACTCAACGTACCACTTCCTTATCCGTGTATATTGATTTTTAAATTCAACTAGTTACTGTAGGAACACTATATATGCTCGTCATCTCCTGGGCTTTAGTGGGAACCTGGACTGGTGGACAGATTGAACTCCAGTATTACCCCAAAGACCCCCACACAGAGGAAGGTTATCACCACGCGGCTTGAAAAAGAAAGCGATGGGGAAAAAAAGAAAAGAAAGGGTATTTGTCACTGTCATCTGTTCTTCCCTCTTCCCCACAACAGCATCACTTCCTCGTTTCGTCCAACGTTCCACCCAGTCCGTGTCTCTGGAGCATATCAGCCAATCCATCAGCAAATAGACATGAACCTGCAGATCCACCAGCAGTGGAATGTTCTACAGCTTCTGTACGGATCCTATCTCTAACTCGGTTAAAGCTACTATCTAACCGGCTTTCTCAAGCTCATTCAGTAGAGTTGGTGGTTCAATTTCAGGAAAAACGGATGAAATTATAGTAGTAGGGATGAAAAGTGACTGTTCTGTGTGTAATCATGTAATATTGTGGTTATATTTTATTTGAAAATCAAACAGCACAGAAACCTTTACTACAAAACCCTTGAAGGTTGTTCCAACTGACCCGGAACACTTACATATGCAAACGGGAAACTTGCATAAATTCATTTGTCTGAAAATGTCTTTGCCGGTGGCATTCTTTTTTTTCGATTTGTCTTGCTTAGACTCTCTAAAGCGCGAAAGTCTTCGCTCCGTTATCTCCGGCTGGATCGTGAAGACAAACAGAGACTCAACAGTTTTTTTTTCTCTTTTGACCATCACGAAAACCAGAAAAGTGACCGAACTTTTCTAAAAAAAAAACAAAAACCGAAGAAAAAAAATTCACCTCAACTGATTTTGATTAACTCTTAGCTAAAGGCTAAACTAAGATTTTTTTTTTTTTGACTAAGCACATGTATTTACCAAACTAAGATGTTTTTATATTTTGTTTTTGCTTCACACTGTGGCAAAAACAAAAGCTGTATTGTGGATCTACCATATTGAAGAATATAAAATATTACATTAAATTTGATTCGATTTCAATAGCAGCGGATGAAACCTCATTATATTAAAACAAAAGACTAAACATATATTTTCATTGACTTGAAAAATTGCCATTTGAGACAATTAAATTTGTAATAAGAAAAGCAACAAATACCTAACATCATTTTACCACACAATAATTTTCAAATATTACCACTACTATCTCAAGAAAAAGAAAACAAAACAAATAAAGAAAAGCAGTTTAGTAATTGACTACTTTACTTAAATCCTAACAGTTGATGAAAGTAGACTAGAAAGCAATGCACGTCTACTAGCACCTGATTTACTAACAGAGCAAAAAAACTAGATCCAAAGTTTTAAGACGAAAATTCAAACGGCTTTCCTCAGGACGCTAGCTCGCACCGCTAGTCTGAGCAGTTAGCATGTGCGCTAACCCCATCATTAAATGATACGAATGTCTAAACAAAGAGACGGCGAGTACGAATGAATAATGTAATCTTTATTATCGCAATTCGAAAATTATCACAGCATTAATTAGAACAAAGAGCGATGAAGACCATTCTCTCACTACGTCTCTTTTTCCTGGTCATTAAAAATGTAAAGACCGAGATTTGGCAAGAAGCCTCGGTTCAATAAACTCCACGCGGTGGAACAGCCGTCAAGCAGTCTGTTCTGTGCGGCTTAACAAGAACCTGAATTATATATGACCGTCCTAAACATACACGTCTACGTTAATGCAGCTTGGCGAAGACGTTTGGATCCACACAGATTCACTCACAACTTTCCTAGCAAACATATTTACAGTCGTTCTCTATACACGAACCTAGTGAAAAACTCAATTTCACCCGCCAAAGAACTTTGTCAATTTGTGCAAATAGTGTTGCTAGTAAGAAATCGATGTATCAGTGTAATAAAACGTGCCCTGAGCTGGGCCAAGGCGAAGTGGTAGGAGCCACACAGATAGAAAAAAAAACAAGAACTTTTACAATTTACAAATAAAAAGAAAAATCTCAAAGCAGAACTTTTCACCTGACTATTAATGTGCCTGATGTTCAAACCAGCCCTGTCTCCTCGATGCAGGAAGAAAGGATTAACATACACGTTTATCATTTATCATACGTTTAACATAAATGAGCTCAGCCACCAAACAACACTTTCAATCAAAAATGGACTGGCTTTTATAGTCCAGTTTCCCGCCTAAACAGATTGAGCTGAACCACATTATCTGATCTGGCGGGGGAACAAGAAAATAAACGAAAACCTTACAGAATTCACATTAACATAACAGACAACAAACAAAAATCTTAACAAATCGGAAATAAGCTTGAATGTGGCAAATCAATACACAATACATACCAAACAATACATACAAAACAATAAAACCAAGAATTCAAGAAAACCACTAACCAAACTGGAACTTTTTTACCTAACAAAAATGAAGTACCAAGTCTGCTGGATTTCTGACATTATCTCATAAAAATACCGTATTTTTGCGAATATAGGCACTCGTTATTTTGAAATTTTAGAGGCTCAAAAACTTGCAGGCTGCTTATTATTGACGATTTGAACCACATGGATGTATTTCTTTGACCTCCAATTTGAGAAACTAGTACACTGACAAACTAAATGCTGACTGTAACAAAATTAACAAAAAGTGAACACATGGAACATGTATCACAAGCATCAAACAGCGCTCACCTCCGAGATTAGCATGGAATGATATGCTCAGTCTACCTCAATATGGACCCGGCTTATTTTCTCGTGAGGGCTGAAGCTTCTACAGGTGGAACTCTCGGTGCGTGAAGGGCCGACAAAGCCTCTGGGTTTCCCTCAGGAACCAAACACACGGATCCAGACACGCGCAAATAAATAAATAAGCATCACCTCCGGCGAAAAAAAGTAAATAACACATCAAGACCCCGGCCTACTCCCAAAACTGAAATAAAGATCTGTCGTTTCTTCAACAAAAATGACAAAGGCATCAAAATGTGCCGTGTCTGTCCTGTCAACAGTATTCTAGAAGGATCCGTCGCCGCCCTGACGTGAGTTGAAAGCTTGGTCTTTACAGCCTGTTGAATCCTGTCAAGCGGAGGACCACGCTTCACACACCTCGGTCACACCCGCAGCATGTCATAGCTCACTGACAAAGTTGAGCCGAGTCCTTTCCTCCATGCTCATCCCACTTCAGACCAACTGTGGTGCTCTCAAGAACTTCCTGTCTATTTCATGCCCTTGTGACCCAAAGAGACTTATTTTACTGATCAGCTATGACACATTGACAAGGCTAGTGAGTCAAATAATCCAAGATGACCCCAATGATCACTAGTAGGTGGCATTCAAGACTCAAGTTGGCGGAGTTAATGTTATCCACATGCTTGTGTGGGCTTCCATGGAGTCTCTGGTATCATCCCACAGTCCAAAAACATTTGGTAGAATTTGAGTTGCCAACTCTTAATTGACTAAGTATCCATGAATGCGAGTGAGAATGTGACAGTCTTGCTCTGTGGTTGGCCACTAATCCAGGATGTGTGTGAGTTGTGGTGTGACTAGCACCCCACGACCCAAAAATAGAAAAGAAGTTGAGAAAAATTCCAACAGTTTTTATTGAAAGCATGTTTGTAATAGGTGGTGAAAGGAAAGCGAGGTGATGAAAAAATGGCCATTAGGGACCTTCATGAATTTGTGCCCTGCACTTTAACCCATCCAAGTGAAGTGAACACACTGAATCCCGGAGCAGTGGGCAGCTTAAGCCGTGGGGTCTTACCCAAGAATACCATGTAGGGCGATTCGAACCAGCAACATTTCAGACACTCTTGGAAACAAAGTCCAAGTCCCCTACTACTGAACCACAACATCTCGTAGGGAACTCAACTGATTGGATTGAAGGAAGAATGGACGGATGGAAGGAAGGATGGATGGATAAAGTGTACCCAACAGCTTAACAGAAACACGGCTTCAGTCCCAACTCCCTTCAGTGTCTTGCCCAAGGACACCAAGTAGCAGAACAAGTCTTGGGCACAAAGTTCAAGTCCCCTACCACTTGACCACAACTGCCCTAGGGGACTCAAACCGATGGATGAACGCATGGAAGGATGGATGGAGTGTACCCAACAGCTTGATGGAAATATGACTTCCGTCCCATCTCCCTTCAGTGTCTTGCTCAAGGACACCAAGTTGCAGAACCACTCTTGGACACAAAGTCCAAGTCCCTACCAATGGACCACAACTCCTCTAGGGGACTCAAACGGATGGATGAACGGATGGAAGAATGGATGGATGGATGGATGGATGGATGGATAAAGTGTACCCAACAGCTTGACGGAAATATGGCTTCCGTCCCATCTCCCTTCAAGCGGCTGTCATTTCCTTCGCTATGGTTGTGATTAGACCCCCGTCCCACCATCACAAAACCGCTCTTTTCTCCCTCCGAGCAATCCGACTTTCAGCAAAGATAGTCTCCCTCCCCGCATCGGCTATTCCCTTTCTGCTCGGCACACGGAGCGCTGTGCCTCGTATCTCTCTTTGGGGAAAGGCAAAGTTATTGGATTGTGAAATTACAAAATAATGAGGCAAAAATGAAAGCGCCACACTCTTTGTTTGCACTTGGCATGCAGACATCTGATAAGCACAGCAGCAGGTTTGAAAGCGAGGGAGAAGTTGAGGAGGACGTTGAGGGAGAGGAGGAAAAAAAAATCAAAGAGGAAGGGGAATGACGTATCGATGAGAGGGATGACAGGCGGAATGTTTGGATAAAGATTCTCTTTCCGTGTGTATTCTCAGCCTCAGCATGGCTGTAACAGAATAAAACTGGTTATCACAGGGAAGGATCAATGCTCAGCTCAGTACACACAGCCACTCGGGTATGCATGTGTGCCTCAGGCATGTGAGCTTGCATACCAAATATTTTGCACAAAAAGACCACTAACACGGAGCGGGCCGACAGTGCAAACACTCCCTTTATCATAAAAAAGGTCGACGGCGCTGGCTGGGTCACAAATGGACCACCGTCAAAAAGCCAATTCTAAATCCAAAGTCTGGGGCTTTGACAGTTTGCAAAAGGTGTTGAAGGTATGAGTGAAAATTCCTATCACGACAATTTCTAGTGTCCAGACGATATCTGTATTAATTAACAATATTGCAGGTAACCTACATTTTAGCTTAATTACATTATTTGTACACAAAATCTGTATTGTAACTTTATTTAAATAAATTACATATAGGGGGTAACCTGGATAAGCATCTGTCATTTTTATTAGAGTATGTATTTTAAAAGTAGTAGCCCTGGCGTTCATTCGAAAAATGAGTATAAAAATTAGGAGCATATACATTTATTTCATGAATGTGTGATGGTATCCACGGTATTGCAAAATCCATATTGTGGCACAACTCTATACCGATTTTCACGTTGTCAACCCTAATTGAAGGTTGTGGGTTTGAATCCCATACACAACGAATATGTTTCAGTAAATGACCCAAATGCAATATAAATAGATTTAGAGGAATGCCAATGGCTTCCCTGTAGGTTAGGGTTAGTAGAGCTGGTTTCTAGAAAGGTCACAGGTTTTATTGTACCAACTCTATCCTGTAGTACAGCTATTAAAGCTGGAGAATTAGCCAAAGGTGTGAATATTGTTGTGTGTCCCGCTCTGTGATTGGTTGGCCACCTATTTATGGTGCATCCCACCTTTAGGCCCAAAACTGCTAGGATTGGCTCCAAAAATGGAACAAGTTCTTCAGAAAATTAATAGATTGATATATGAAAGTTCGAAACACTGGGGATGTTAGTGAGATAACGGTGTGATTGTTCAAAAGTCAACTGTATCGTAACTAACGTAAATGTCCAAGGTCCTAAAAGGTAAATAAATTCTTATTTTCTTAATCATTCACCATCAAAAAGGAACGTTTTTTTGGCCATAAATACTCTGATAATCAGAGAGCCGTGGCTTTTGGTTTCCTCCCGGCCTCTCTAACTCCATCATGTCCGTCCGATCTCTCTCTAAGCCAAGCAGTCACTGATTGATAATTTTTGCATGCGCTCCCATTGATCGCCCGAGAAGACGGCAGGCGTGTTACCCAAAGTGTTCTCCTCCATAAACATCCTCTAATCATGTGCAACTCGGGCCAAAAGAAAGTAATTACAGGCCAAGAACAAAGAGATCGATGAGGAATACAAGCACAGACGCGGAAGATTATTGGGAAATGGATCGGCTGGGATCTGAGCTAAAGGAAACTTAATGAAGAGCAATCATACATTAAAACGGCTGAGCATCTGACTTTTCTATTCGGAAACTTCACGGCTTTTTGAGTTTTCTGCGTCCGTATCGATGTTGGTTATTCTCTTCTTTTGGGAGAGTTTTGGGGGCTCGGTTGACGTCTTGTTTAGAGCAACTGATGATTTAGAGTCCATTCAAACTCCATTAAGACGTTCTTCCTGTGATGGAAAGCAGCATTGTGAAGTCGTTATCTGACGAGTAAATACACACTAATCCGTTCTGGGGAAAGCATGAACAACAATTTGAGAGCAAACAGGCTGCAAACTTCATAATCGGTGTTCTACTCGCCACAGATGGATGGCTTGACAGATGTTATCTATTTGACATACGACATCACTTAGGGGTGGAAACAGGGGGCTATTGATTTCACGACCCTCTGACAGCTCTCAGATTGACCATAACACCAAGGCCTAGGGGAGTGACCCACTTCCTGTTCCACATGTGGCTTTCAGGAAGTGCCATCTTTGAAGTTAAACGAGGCTGACAATGCTGTTTAGCATAAAAGCTGCAAATTATCGTTAACAGCGTTAGCCGAATCAAACAGTTCCTTCCGTATTCCAAGTCCACTGCCAGTTTTGAGAAAGTCCACGAGACATGCCACTTTAAACTCCATGAATGATTTATATCTTAATCCGAGGAAATGAGCGACTCGGGGCCTTCATTGCTTCACGAGGAGTCGGTTTTCAGGGCTGATCTGAACTAGGGACAAGTCTGTCAGTCTTCTCCAAGCCTACAGGGGCCTTGGGTTCCTGCCCTGGGCACAAACCCGGGAGATGTTCTTGGATATCAGCGCTGAGCTCTGACCACCAACAGCAGGAGAGCAGAGGAGCCAAAGCCAGCCACTGCAGCCAGGCCTGGTTGAAATAGTGATTGATTAACTGGAACGACGTATCTGTGCCCTAACAGATGGGGAGAAACGCAAGCCAGAGAGTTTAAAAATACAGAATGAAGAAAGCTATTCCCAGGTCAGCAGGGAGATTGCACATGGTTGAGTGAGCGAAGTTTAATAGCGACAGCGTTTATTACCCAAGCAGCCATGACACCTGAGCATCCAGAAGACCCCAGATCATTGCGAGAGAGAGATGGATTCCACACCAAATGGAGTGTGACCACAGAGGATGAGGAAAGGAAGGAATGAGTGAATGAGAGAGATTTCTCAAAACCCCTCCAGACTCCATCAAGACTCAATTATTGAACCTGCTGGGTTCTCCAAACCGCAAGCCACAGCGACATTACACTCAACGCCGAACCAGCTCAACACCGTGTTGCTCCATGCGAGCACAGCAGATGGCGGGGCAGGCGAGTCAAAGGTTGGAAGGAATAAGATCAATTTGGCAAAAGCTTATCTTGAAAATAAACTGGTTGAGCGATTGGCATAACAATGAGGTTGTAGTCGGCCCAAGATGCGAAATTACCTCGAGGACTACATCGGTCCGAGAAAAAGCAGCGCCATACTGTAAAATCCCAGTCTGATGGCGCATTCCCGCCGATCAGAATTATCTCCGCCTCTAATACAATTTCTTGCGCGCGGATGAAACCGCCAGGAAGTCATTACGGGCCGCAGATGGGCCGCGTTTTGGCTGAAATGGATCGTCGCTGGGTATGAAATGACTTACTGATGTCAAGAGTTGCACTTTCATAGAGTGCCGTCTCTTTTCACTGTCATAAACGGGGGGACGGGAGAATCAAACATCATTAAATATCACCCTTCTCATTACACCATGCAATTACACGCAGATCCGCATTTCAAAGTCCGCACCAGTTGCCTAGCAGTCAAATTATGCCACGGACAAGCGTGTCGATCAAATAAAGAGCGGAAGGGTAGAGGAGAAGAGACCCCTGGGTAAATGAAAATGGCTTATGACTCACCTCCATCTTCCCATCTCCGTATCTGTCTCTTATTATCCGTCTCCAAAGGAAGTCCTTTTTTAATAAGAGGAGAAGTCATCAGATTTGCCCATTCATTTTATCGGCCCAAAGTTGGCGTCTTTAATAAATGTGTGATGGGATTCATAAGGGAAGGTAAAATCAATTTGATACGCGGTTGCTACATTTAGCCGACACGTCGCCCTCTCATCGACAGAATGCAAATGCAACGCACACGACCGACCCGGCTCACGATACTTCACATTTAGCTGTGAGATTCCAAAGTTTGCTCCAGTTATTGGATCTAACAAGCCGTGGAGGGAGAGCAGGGTTTCCTCCAGACAAGCAGTCGACTGTTGAACAATTCAATTGTGTGTGTGTGTGTGTGTGTGTGTGTGTGTATGTGTGTGCGTGTGTGTGTAGCACACAATAGCAACCACGAAATTCCTGACAAGTTTTTTTTTTTTAAAGACTTTTGACCAGTTATTACAACAGAACCTTAAAAACAGGAGCGTTCGAAAATTGACCAAGTCCAATTCTTTAGCTATAAAAATGCTAATTAATATCTATTAACTAGTTGAGCAATTTTTATGTGCACTATATAGTACAGACAGCAATTGCTCAGTTTGTATACAATAAATACAACAATAATTTGAATAAAAATGACAATACAATATTAATTTGCTTAAAATAATAACGTCGTCATAAAGTAGCATATTTGGCTACGTCTAAATGCGTCAGTTGTATTTAGACGTGTTAAAATACGCTACATTACCGACTTTCGTACGGGACTTGTGTATATAAACTCTCATTAGCGCAATTACGGAATCCTCCGGGCCGTGTCAAGCACTAATACCATCAGTGTGACAGAGACGAATGAGCGGTGTGAAGAGTAAAGGTGAGGACGCTGCCTGAGGTTTCCTGAAGAACAGTCACCATATGTTTGTCACATCACGTGCTTGTAACTGACGGCTGATGCGATAAACAGAAGGAAATTGTATCTCACTCAAGCTGATTTATGGAATATGTAATCTGACAGCCAAAGTCAACTTGTCAAAAAGTTTCATACTTAAAAAATTTGATAAAAATAAATGAACGTGTATGTGTAAACAAGATCTCTATCTATCTATCCATCCATCCATCCATCCATCCATTTCTTACTCTTTCTCTCTATTTTACTCTCTAATTATACATCCATCTCTTACTCTCTATCTATCCATCCATCCATCCATCCATTTCTTACTCTTTCTCTCTATTTTACTCTCTAATTATACATCCATCTCTTACTCTCTATCTATCCATCCATCCATCCATCCATCCATCTCTTACTCTTTCTCTCCATCTATCCATTCATTCATTCATCCATCTCTTACTCTCTCTCTTTCCATCCATATCTTACTCTCTCTCTCTATCTATCCATCCATCTCTTACTCTCCATCTATCCATCCATCTCTTACTCTCCATCTATCCATCCATCTCTTACTCTCCATCGATTCATCCATCTCTTACTCTCTATCGATCCATCCATCCATCTCTTTCTCTCTCTCCATCTATCCATCTCTTACTCTCTATCTATCCATCCATCCATCTCTTACTCTTTATCTATCCATTCATTCAACCATCTTTTACTCTCCCTCTATCTATCCATCCATCTCTTACACTATCTATCCATCTATCCACCCATCTCTTACTCTATCTATCTATCTATCTATCTATCTATCTATCCATCTCTTCTCTCTCTCTATTCGTCCACCCCCCCTCTCACTATCCATCCATCCATCCATCCATCCATCCATCCACCATCCACCCATCCACCTACCTAGCTTGGTTATTTATGGAACTACATTGTTACAGTTTCACATTAAAGTGAATTCAAAATCAATCCGCCGGTTAAACTGAGGCTACTCGAGCAAACATCCTCTCCGAGTCGGATCCGTGGACGTCCCGAGACGAATTGAATATCGACTGGTGTTTGCCTAATTGAAGAGGAAGAGTCTGTTCCGGCTTGATTCCGTTTGTCAGGATGACAGAGACAGGATGCGGTTCTAAACACAACCCGGAATGACAAAGACAAACGGGCGCGAGTAAATCTGCGAGTGTGTGTGTGCTGCGCTTGTTGGCACCAACACACACCTCGACAAACAAAGATTTATCTTGGCGCCTTTAAAATCCTGTTCTTATTTTCCCCACATGCCGTAGAAACCCCACCGGATTTGTGTGCGTGTCTTTACTCCAGGGAAATGGCCGTGATGTACATTTCTTGCCTTTTAGCGCCGTTAATACGTGTTGGGCGCCCGGTGCTAAACGGCTGTTATCTGCGGACACAAGTCAGCAGGTGTTCAGTGAGGCTGTTAACTGGCACTAAATGAACACGGATCCATTCTCTTGACGGGCTGGTGCACAGTAAACACTGACCTGGGACTGACCCAATCAGACAAGTGGCTTTTACCCATCAGCTCTGAAAACGGACCATTAAGACGCTCATTTGGACTTCCTGCCACTCCTGCTAAAGAGCATGTGGAACATCCAGAGAACAAATTAAATGGAGACACTGTACTAACAACCAACAAAGACCACACAGCTAGTCATAAGCTAATGAGAACAGAAGGGCTGGTGGGGGCTTGTAGACCCCCGATTTACCACAAATTGTAAATGACGTTTCACTTTATTCACTCGCATATTTTTTGTGATACTAAATCGCACAATTCCGTAATTCAAAAAGCGCAATTAATTCCTCATAGTCTAAGTTTTTCCCACACAAATTCTCAACTGCACGAAAATGGGACTTTGAGTGTTTTTAGGTTTTTAGAGTGTTGAGGTTGACGCCTTGGAGAAGGTTTCCATACATCTCGTGAATACTATTGTCCGAGATAGCTTTAGCGAAAGTGGAGCTGAAATCGGAACCTGAAGCTATACTAGTTCGAAACCCTAGTGTAGTGAGTCAAGTTTGTCAATATGGCCACTAGGGACAGTATTTAAATTTTGCTGAGCATTTCATCATCTACTGAAGTGACACACAAAAACCAGGAGCAGTGGGCAGCTTAAGGATGCCTGTGGTGGTCAACCTATGTTCCCAATTGTAGAACCAGATGGACCAGGATTCGAACCTACAACCTCCAGGATGCAACTACAGAAGTCACTATTGTCATGCGCCAACACTCACAACATCATCTGTTCTCTACAACCTCAGCTCCGTTGAGACCTTCCAATCACTCGTGTCCTCTCAGCCCAGACTCTCGTCATCTTACACAACAACAAAGCCACGTCCCTCCCCAAACCTCACCGTCCCACAGCCATTGTCACCGCTGTAGAACACGTGTACGTTTTAGTGTGATCGACAGAGGTTTACGGCTAAATGAGGGGTGTGAAGGAGACAAAGAGGGAGAGGAGAGTGGGAGGCTGACAGAGCAGCACCACAAAAGCACTTAACAACTTCACACACCCTCCCCCTTTCTCTCTTTAAGTGGTGACAGACTGGCAGCTCTTCTCCGTAAAGTTAAATGTCAGATGCAGTACTCGGCTTCTTCCTCCGTCTCCACTTCTCGCTTTCCCCATGTCTTGACAGGTGCCACTGCCGCGTTTTCATGTTGTGCAGAAAATAGGCCCAAGCATCGCCACTCGGCAACTCACTTAGAGCTTCCGAGCTGACCTCGGTTCACTCTTCCTCAGCTATCGCATCATTTGCTTCCTCGCCGGTTCCTGTGCTAGACTTTCCACCCAGTGTGGCTTATTTCTGGAGTAAGGCCTGCAGGGCAATCACATCGTGTCCAAGTCCTCAACTTTCTGACACAGCGGATTTCTGCTGTGTCAAAACGTCTGCACGTCTACATGAAGTGAAGAGAATGGGAGGAAGTTTATAAACTTGGTCGCTAGGGACCGTATCAAAATTGTGCTTTGAATTTAACCATTCGGAGAAGAGACACACAAACCCGGAGCAGTGGGCAGCCTTAAGGGCCTGTGGAGCTTGAAGGGGTCAGTTTTTGGACAGTTGTAGAACTAGTCGGAGCGAGAATCAAACCTGCAACCTCATGAATGCAGCAGATGTTCTGCAAATGTTGGACGAGTTTGCACATTGAACATTGATAACTTCTTTCCATCTTGTTATCCAGCGTGAATGTGATAAAAGTTCCACAGCCGGAAAGAACTCCTCGAGAACATAGCTAATCTCCGCTGTGCCTGCAGCGCACGTCTGGCATGCTAAAGGCAACCCAATTTATTGCATTTCTGTGATGGGGTAAAAGAGTTGTCCTTGAAACTTTAGCTAACACCTTCTAGCTACGTGAGACTGAAGACAGATGAATAAAAATGAATCATCCAGAAACTCTTGGTCTTGAAAAGCCAAAATGACAATAGAATGATCCAGTTAAGAGGAGTGAATAGTACGAGGAGAAACGGACAATTTCCACTGTAGAAAGCATGAACTCATAAGGTTTGACCAACAAAAGGACAACGAGACACAGATGACAAAACGCAGGACACCACACACAACTGAAGCACATTAGCCACTATTAGACATGGAAAGAAAACTAACAAACACTTGTCCAAAATGCATAATACGTTTCAAATACAGTGGTTAAAAATAAAGACGAATGAAGTCACAAGTTGATGGAACTGGCAACTCGTCCTGTTGGTCAGTCAGTAGGAGTTTGGAACACTAAAGTTTTGAAGATTAATTCCTGAATTGTAGAAAACATTCGGAATAAAAATATGGGCAAAATCGAACGTTGACGCAATGCAGAATGTCAGTGCTTCTCAAACAATGGCCCAGATTTTTCCATAAGTTTAAAGGCAAGTTCGAGAACCACTGGCCCATGTTAACTGAAAGTCCATCGCTCTCAGAACACACGAACATCACACAAAGGCTACTTCACAAGCAGAACAACACCAGCGTTTAGCCAAAGATCCCCCTGTGTGGATAACAGGCGAGGAGTGATGTAGGAGTTTGGGATGCGATGGTATAAATCACCCCGAGGTCTGGCACTTAAAGGAGAAAGCAAACAAAAGGCTGGACCTCCTCTCTTCTCGCTCTGTTTCTTTGCTCTCCGCTCTGGTTTGAGCATTCCTCCTGTTCACAACACAAATCAAGCCGGTATTTGTGATTCCTTCTCAGGTTCCATGTGGCCAGAGATGCGGCTGGGGAGCGGGGGGATTAAGAGCGCACTCCCACATAAGTACGTCACGAATAACAACAAATTCAAGAGTGTGTGTGTGTGTGTGTGTGTGCGCACTTTAGGCTCAAAGCTGGGTCTGACACACATCCAGCATCTCTGGTCTTGCTGGATTAGCGGCGCTGATGCGTTTTGGAAGCAGGAGCGTGTGCGTCTGTGGAAGCAAGTGCAACGTAATGCTGCATTTGTGCTGAGATGGGTCTCTTCAGAATCTGCTCTCAAAGGCTTATTTGGGTTCCATTAATGACGGCCTCGCAGAGTAATCTCTGTAAATTGGAAATCTGATGAGAAGTACAAAAAGGCGAAACACTTTCAGTCGGTGCGTATGCTGCCGTTCGCTCCCTGAGGAGAACAGGATGTAGGACGCATAGGAGTCATAATCGTGTCTCCGATTTAGCCTGCTTTGCATTTAGTGGCGCCAGGAGTGGGATGCTCACCGACCTCTGTCGTCATCCCAGACTAAAAGACAGCGGTCCAAAAAGCTGACATAATCTGTGCAAAGTAAAATACACCGTATTTTTCGCCAAATAAGACGCAACGGCATATAAGACGCACCCAATTTTAAAGGAGGAAAATCTAGAAAAAAATGATTCTGAACCAAATACTGTAGTAAAATGTTTTATATCAATTGTATAAAAGTTAACAGCAGTTTAAGAACAATTGTATGCCAAACATGTAACATGAACAGTCAGTAAAGTCAATAAACAGTGAAAGTAGGGCTGGGCGGTATAGCGGTATTGAAATGTGCCACAATATGGATTTTGCAATATCGTGGATACTGTGATAATTCATGAATTAGATTTTTTAAAAAGTATATAAACACCTTAATACAGTATTACACATTAGTTTCATTACAAGTTGTAACTTACAACTACCAATGACGGCACGGACATGGCTAATCAAACACAGTTTGTACTTCACGCGCATATCCGTGCCGCTCCGATTTCTGCGCTGTGCCTTTAAGAGAGCGGCTGTTTTAGTTTTAAAGACGTGCACAAGAAAATCTGCTTGTTTTATGTTGATCAAAGTTTGTTTTTGTTTGGAAATCATGGTTTCATTGTTTCACAAGATTTGTGAGAAAGAAAGCTAGACAACGTATGTAACACCGCGGTATTGCATACTAAGATGGCGGTGACCGCGCTTCGCGCATCTCTGGATTTGCCGTATAAGACGCACCAACTTTTCACCCTCACTTTTGGGGAAGAAAAAGTGCGTCTTATACGGAGAAAAATACGGTAATCTTGACTCTTTTTGCTGCATGTAGTGATATCCACTAGGCGTATAAAGTTCCTCTCCGAGATACTGGCAATGGAGTCTGAGAAAACCCAGCAAGCCGACCGTGACTTCCCAAAGTCTTTTTCCCGTTCACAGGGCGAAGCAAAGTTGTGGATTTACAAACGCAGTGGAGAGGCAAGAAGGTAAAATAGTACGAATGAATGACAGAGGCGACGGAATGAGAGGTGAGGAGGTGAGAGAAATGAGGATCAGAGCAGGTCAAGCAGAGAATTGGAAATGGAGGCGAGAGGGAGACCAAAGTGTCGAGATGGAAAAGACAGATAAAGGCAAGGAAAGCTGGGGGGAAATAACAGAACCAAACTTATCTTCATCATCTTCTTATCACTGTTAAATGCAATTATCGATCGCATTGATTGAGCACTACAACTGACAGCGGTTTCCTGAACATTTGCATATTGACATACCACATTTACGCAAATGTAAGCACCCCCTGATTTTTCAGGCACAAAAAAAAATGTAATTTTTGTTTTTTTACATTGCTGGTTCTATTTGGTTACTATTCCCCAAAACACATGAATTTATCTTTATTTAACAAACATGTGAAACTTGTGACTTTTGTCTCATGTTTTGAAGCTTGTGACTCATTTTAATATTGATTTACTTGAATGATAGATGACAAAAATTCTAGTAGTAAGAACTTCATTACCCAAGAGTCTTTGCACCAGTCCACTCACATTTTAAATCGGCAATTATAAGCACATCCCAAGTTTTTGAGAGAAAAAAACAAGTGATTATATTTGCCTGATTACAGTAGTTTGCTTTTTTTGTTGTGCTGTGGAAACGAAAGAGGAAAAAAGACAAGGAAAGGGCTCAAAGTTTACAGGCACAAAAGCGGAGCACTTCACTGAAAGTGCGGATAAATGTCACACAGCGGCATTTCATTCAGCCTCCGGAACTTTCTAAAGGTGCCTCTCATAAGATAAACCAAAAGAGACCTCATGGTGTGCCCACTGTCCCTAAAACACACAGCGCCTGCTTGAAAATCTACATCTCTTTCACCCAGAGACACCGTTTGCGTCCAGCACAATGGGAAGTCGATGGCTATTTGTGGGAAAGAAGACTGAGGAGGAGGACAAAAACAAAAGCTGGACATGATTCCTGCAGTTCTGGGATCTTTGAGTCTCTAGAAGAATGGAATTCCTTTCAACAGCAGTGACCAGCCGCTGGGAAAGTTATTTATGAACGTGTGAACAATGGGCAGAAGAAGAAAGGAGCACAACTTCTGGCTAACTTGGAAATATCCACGAGGTGATCAGAAGATTGACATACGAGGCGTGAATAATGAACCCAAGAGCGATGCTTGCAATGCTTAACATCCACAATTCAAATAATTCAGCATTTTGCATGTTTTATTCAAAGCGACTCGAGTCATTTCGCAAACTTCATGCTTTCTTTGGGAATCGGATCCACCGCCTTGCTGTACTGGTTGAGCTGCTGGAAGGAATTTCCCTGAGCTGCTGGAAGGAAGTTTCACCCCATTCTAACATTTATTGTCTTTCCAAGCTTCCCTGGCTAGTGTGGTCACATAAAAATTAGCTTGAAAGGTTTAATAACCCTTGAACTGTAAAGACAAGCTAGTAAATCGGGAATAACCTTCGGGAATAACATTGTAATCCCTCTTGTTTGTTCTTAGTCCACGTCACAATCATTTAATCCCAAGCAGGTTACAGAATGAGCAGACCAGGTTCAGTGTTTTGCTCAAGGACATTTCTGTTGGTCAGGAATTCAAACTGACATTTTGGTCAAGTCAATCTCCACAACTGCCCCTCAGGAAGTTCCGTTTTATTTCTCATAGCAATGAGCACAAACGAGAGATTAGATCACAGTCGCGAGTTGGCTGGATCTGAGATGGACCTACCACCCAAGCTTTTCGGGTCTAAATCCAAGTGCGGTAGGTTTTCCGATGGTGTGTTCTTGAGCAAGACAAATTCACTCACTTTCACTTTAAATTCATGGCAAACCCAGAAGAAAGTTGGCGACCTTGAGACATAAAATCCAAGCAATTGGACAAACCACCTCAAGGACGAGTACTTCTCAAGTCTGGTCTTCAAAATAACCCTCACACAGACTTGTTAAACCATATTTTTTTGCATACACATGCCACAGAATTTTGCATAGAAATTAGACGAAGGGTTTTGAAGTTGGTGCGGCTCACACTTTGAAGTAGCTGGGCTGTTTAAGCAAGCGTGCTGGTTTGGTTTTCTTCAGGCTATGATTATTTTCTTCAATGCTTGGCTGTCCATCCCCCACCCTGATTTCTTGTCTCAGCTCCTGTCCTTATTTTTTCCTTTTTTTTTTTTGTTCCTGTCTTGGTGCTTTTGATGAGTGTTTACCAGTATCTCGGGGGAAACCGTGGCTGTCTGCTGGGGAGCAAGGACAGGGACGGAAGCAACGACGAGCTTAGCCGGGACGCATTCATCCGTCACGGCAATCCCACGGCTGCGTGGACACGTTCCTTTATGAAGCGCTGATGGAAAGAGAGAGGGACGGAAAGAAAGATGGACGAGGAAAGGAACCAAACGCTTTCTTAATTAAAGGATGCTGCCAAAGTGTCTTCTGAAGCAGGGATAATAGCCATAAGCTCTCTGTCCCGTCTAATCTCCTGAGTTACTACATTAAAGACAGCCTTAATTAAGCCCCTTAGGACCCCCATTCCACAGCTTTTTAAGGAACGGCGGTCGTCCTTGTGCTTCCCGAAAACATTCGACTAGACCTTGCGATCCAGCCAATGGCAGTAGGCGCACTAGGAGGCGTGTAATCAAATCCGCATCCCCCCGCCGACCACAGGACATCCCCTCCAACTCCCATCCCGAGCCATCAAGCCTCCTCCACCACGCTGCGTCTCCCTCCCTCTGTTTTAATGCAACGATTAGACTGGCTAAATATCGTAAGAGGATCTTCTACGTCCTAATCGCCAGCTAAGCTCCATTTGTGAGATGGGTGTGTACCGGTGACTAAGACGATCAGGCAGCAAATAAGAGCTTTAGTACCTGGTTTGGCCTGATATCCGATTGTAAGCCGGCAAACAGCAGCTGCCACCCATTTCTCCACAACCCGGTCCCAATCTGGACCACAGCACTGTGGAACCTTCACCGGTAGGTGGTGAGATGATCGATGATGACGTAGGCTGGACCACATGCTCTCAACTTGTGACCGATTTGGGTGAAAACCTTTATTTCTGGATTAGGTGGTCTGAAGTGTAATTTGCATGTAGGGTTGACAGCTAAGCCGACGTTTCAGCTCTTCCTTAACTCCCTTTCTTCCGTTTCCTCTCCGTCATGTTCAACCCCGTGTCAGAGGAAAAGACAGGCCAGTGATTAAGACCAAGGCTCACATTTAGACTTCAACCCTGCCTAATGCTGCCAGATTAAAGTCAAGGGGAGGAAGAGGGAGAGAATGATAGAAACACAGAGAGAGAGAGAGAGATGCATTAGTGCCCTGCTTCCTGTCCGGCTCTGATTAAAGGATGGTCGGGTCAATAAGGCCACAAGTGTCCCACACTGGAGGCAAGGGTCAGGAGAAACAGGCTGCTGTCACTAGTAGGTCATTCCTCAGAGTGAAAGATGATGCCCTCGTCTGACTTCTACCTGCTATTAAAGGAAAATAGATTCAAAGCAGGAAAACCTTTGTAGAATCTAAAGGGATAATAAAAAAAAAGCTGCAAGTGCTTGGCTTCACATTTTATGTCTAAACTGATTGACTGTAATAGACGATTAGAATGAACAGTTGCTTTCGATTTCATATTTTGGGGCCTAAATGGACAGAAAAACATGTTCATGTCATAAATTTGCTAGGTATCACAACGGGCCGTAATGATTGGTTGATGTGGCCAATTATTGTTTTTTTTATTTATATATATGCTTTGATCCAGCTGTGGTTGGGAGTTGGACCTGCAACCCACATGTTGAAGGTTGGTGGGTTTCACAGCTTTGTCCAAGACACTGACCCCCACAAGAGAGCCACGCCTTAAATTCAGTGCACTTGTAATGTGTCCATTAAATTAAATCTACAGCTCATTCTCAAAGCTCAATTTCTTTGCAATATTTGACCAGAATAAGATTTTGTTTTATGAATATGAAAGGTTATTTTTGGTTTATTTTATCTCACATACATTGGTCCTAGTAAGCGGAATATTGGCCCACAAAGCTGAACAATAACAGGCTATAATAGGTTATATTTTCCTTGTGTTGCATCACTCTTCATCCCCAAGAATGTTTTAGAGTCACCATTGAAACCAGAACAACCGCTGCCGGAACCAAACCACATCAAGCGAGTATGAAGTGACAGGATCGCTAGCAATTATTCAGGGTTATATGAGAAGTTTGCAGCCCAATCAGCCATAAATACAGAAAGGAAGTGAGTCTCCTCTGTTCAGCCTCCTTGAAGACGACCTTGAGAGGGGAAGTGTAGATTACTCAAAGCCAACACGGCTCGGAGAGATCTCCGGGTTCTTCAAGCATACCATCACTCTTTCTTTATCCACGGAATAGATTACAACTTCCACTAAGGTCTGACTGACATATCGCCACACGTACGAGAAGATTGAGAGGAGAGGAGGTGGCAGGGTGGTTCCGCTCTGCATGAAGAAACGTACCAGGAACAGACCGACGGCTCTAATGATTTCGGAATATTTGCAAAGAATTGCTGGAAAGAAAACGCTCCGGCCTTCTCTTCCGCCTTCATTTCCTCTGCCTCTCCTCCTCTTTATTTATTTCTCGCTCTTGTAAGATTGTGTTATCTCGGGCAAACAGTTTGCTGCCGTGGGAAGGAAGCTCAAGGTGAGACCGGCGCTGGCGGTTTTAAATAAAGGAGTGCGGAGCGACTGACCAGAACTCTGGGGCCGAAATGAACAGATAGTGTGTAAAAAAACCCAAATGGTTCATTTAAAGGAAACAATACAAAGCCACTGCCACACGTAGTCACACTTTCTCTGTTTTACACGTGTGTGTGTGTGTGTGTGTGTGCTTTAAATTGAAATATTCTTGAACGGAATTTAAATTTGTAAAATTTAAACATTACGCAACACTTCTAGAAAATAAGACTCATAAGTACTTGAGTACACTGTAGAGATTTTTGTAAATGGTGTAAACATACAATATGTATACTTATGTAGAATGCAATTGATGCTAAAAAACTAAGTATGACGCATAAAGAAACTGAAAAAAAACTTTAGACGTATTTCCAGTGAAACACGGAGCATAGTATTTGTACTTGGATTAGTACTTGTACTTTATTGACTGCGTGAATTTATTGGGACTGCGTGAATTTAAAAGTTGCTTATATTTTTGATGCTCAGTACAAACACAAAGTAACAAAAATATGAAATATTTGTGTAAAAAAAAAAACATTACAAAACTTCCTAAACTGTACTCAAGTACTTTACACCTCTGGCTCACACACATTTATGCTTTTTTATGTGTGTGCGCGCATGTACAAACATATACACAGAAACATGTATGCATGCATTTTTGTGATTGTCCATTCATTTTTTTTATTTTAATCATTATTTTCATTCTATAATTACGTACATGCATGTGTGTGTGTACAGTAACACGACAAATAATTTCAATGGGGTTTTCTTTCATACATTTTTACAAACATGTGTATGTTGCATACAGACACACACCTTAGGTTACACACACACACACCTACCTTAGGTTAAAACTAGCAGATATGTCAAATTACAACCTACACACACACACACAAACACACCACACACACACACACACACACACACACAGACACAAACCTCAGGTTAGCTATCTCACACACACACACACATCAAAACAAATGGTGTGATTTTGACCGGTTTCTGTGATTGTAGCAGAAGAGCAGAGACAATCTGCTGAGAATAAACAGATGGACGGTGTTTCTTCCCTCTAACTGTTATGGTGGGAAGGTGAATGCTCAAGTGATCTGCGATAGCCTGGGGAGAACACACACACACACACGCTCCACAAGTGCACATGCGCACACACACACACACACACACACACACACACACACACGAGAACAAACCCAGTGCAGCTTGGGATGCATTATTTAAACGGCGGATCTGATTAGAGAGGCATTAATAAAGCTAACTGGAGCATTTATAATAGCAAAATGTCTACATTCATCTCATAATCTATTCACACATACAGACCTCACAACCTCTCAGCGCGCACTAAATGATTCAAAATCACTGCGGTACCACACACTGCTGGCGTAGGCTCGGGCATCAGGAGGAGAGTGCTGCTCTAAAGTAGTGCTGGGTGATGGGGGGGGCAAATGGACCCGGAGAAATGGTAGGAAATGGGTATAAAATGGACAGGCACAGAGAAAATTGAGCAGGTAGACTGGGAAAGTGACTTTTCGCCCACTTCTTGAGAAAAGACGGCAAGAGCGGGCAGCCCGGCCCCCGGTCAAGCAGGAGGATTGACCGTGACCCGTGGAGACCTACACTGGAGTCCCACCGTCCCTCAATGTGAAAGACGCTTGACCCCGTTCTTTATCTCCTGGTCACACAGGCGGATTCCAATACAACGCTGGCAATGACACATCAATAATAACCGTACTAAATTGCTGAATGGGTTTATCATTGACCAATCAGGAAACACAACCCTCCACCGTTGGTGAACATCATTGATTTAAGCTTGGCTTTCTCGTTATCGATGTGTTGGTTGGATCTGGCCCCACTGGGACTAGTAAAGATTGACCTGAAAGATTGAGAAGTCAATAAACGAGAAGACGATTCCAATCGTGTTCTCTGAAAGCTCCAAATGTGCTCCCCGTGACCCAGAAATGGAAGAAGCGGGACACACCAGAATATGAAGTGCAAAAAACACCTACTCGTTTCACAACTCTTGAAAACGACTGTAAAAAGTGTCAGAAAAAGCCAAGGAATAAATAATCACTAGGCGCTCAATCGTTTCAAATGAAGCCATTATGTTTGATCTTGGGTCTTTTGTCGGCCCTTTCTCACCAAATGCTTTTTTAGCAGAGGTGGGAGAAAAAAAGAATCAGCCATTACCCCATCCAACTTCTCTTATTCCTCCTCCATCCCCTCATTCTTCTAACCAACCCCCCGTTGAGGGCAATCACACACCAGTATGTGGGAACACATGCCACTCGCGGCGTCCGGCCACAAGGCCAATTCTCACCTGCCGATGAATGCGGCAGAAATGGGTTTTGAATTCTCAGCATCCTCTCTACGCCGCTCCCGTTCACTTCAGCCAAGTTGGCAGAGGAATGGTAGGGTCCATTGAGGAGCCCGCTTAATATAGACATGAGTAATAGCTGCTCAAAGGTATGCCAAAGACATCACATGCTCCGGAGCCCGAGCCCTGCTGTTTGCCTCGCCAAAGTTGATTCGAGATGAAGGAAGTCAGAGTTAATGTGTACTGTTGTGTGACAAAGGAATTAAATCAAAGCCAGGCTTAATCTGCGGGATAAAATGTGGGGCAAGATGTAAAAAAAAAATGATTGCAGTGATTCCTCCGAGTCGATGAATATTCTGGCTTCAAAATGGAATTATTTCAGGGTTGTAGCTCACCATTAGCGTTTACAGATCCAAGATCATTTTACGTGCCAGTTTTGATCAAATTGCAAGGGGTGTCACTGTTGGCAGGCGGTGGGGTGGCACCTCACAGTAAAGAGGACCTGATTGAGACTCACGGTTAAGGGCTTTCTGTATGGAGATGTTCCTCTGTCTTTATGTGGGTGTTCTCCAGGTCTCCCGTTTTTGTCCACCATATCGAAATACTTGATCATGAAAATTGAATCTACAAAATTACAAAATTGGTGTGATTGCGATTGGCCTGCCTCCACACAAAGAGTATCTGTGATTGGCTCTAAATTCGTGTGACTGAAAAATCGAAACGTGGTTCAAAAAGTGGATTATGCAAGTCACCATTGACTTTTCTGTGCCTAGTGTATGTATCTGTGTGAAGAATTAAAATAAATTAAGTTAGTTCCAATAACTTTCTTAACGAGTGGAGATTACCAAGCTTTGGCCTACAAGTATTTTGGGTTACAAGCTAGATCTAAACGTTCCTTCAAAAACTGTTCACAGAAGAACCAATAAAGAACCAATCCCAACGAGAAACTCGAGACGCTAAAAAGTGTGCTGCATTATGGAGAAACAAATATTAAACAAGCTAAAACAAGCGACTATTAGTTCCCCAATCGATTTGGTTAACTTGCTTTAGGTAGACAACACTGGTCGCCCATCAGAAGCGAGGAGCTTTGAACCATTATGATGAGCACAAAAGGCCAGAAGATTCCCAGTCTCGAACAGACTCCCACACAGACGGCATGGAATGGAGCTAGTGGCATAGGTCAGTGAGCCCGAGCCTTGGCACAACCATGCCACCTGCTAACAGCTTGGCACAGTTTGCCAGAGATGGCAGCAATGAGGACTGTTGAGTAGGTCAAAGGCCATCAAAGCTCTTCACTTCGCTCGGCCTACTTTAAAAACCACGTCGTATGCAGCATAGGCACTTACGTCCATTAACCAGCCAGCAAGGTTACGCAGATCCGTACCGACACGCCGTGTTTTAAAGTGCAGCGTGTGTGTGCCATTATGCTAAGAAACATCTGCGCTTTTTGTTTTTACGGCAACACAAACCCCAGGCAATGTTACCGCGTCCAGATGGCTTCTTGATTCACTGTAAACCGCCGTCTTGAGAAGCATAAGCTACTGTCCGAATCGCTTTGTCGTGTGGTGATCAAGAGCTTCTAAAACCTGATGAACCTCGAGACGTTCAGGAGAAGAAGGGATAATATTTTAAAGGCGTAAGAATGCTGGGAATTTTGAAAAGGTTAACGAGTGGCCCGCCTACAAAAAAGCAGGCCACTCATTGGCCAACAGATTTTGCCTCAAGCAGTCATAGCATGTGTTATTCATGCACGTGCATTTGCAAGTGGGAGAATGAATCCATCAACAAGCAGATTCTACGTGTCTGTCGGATTCAAAGCCTGTCGAAGGAGGAAATGATCACGGAACTTGACGGAACGACACGGAAACTAGCTCTGCAGCAAACAGAAGGTATGAATCCATATATCGCAGGCCATTCTCTTTAGATTCGCCCCGTTCCATTAAAAACACAACGGACGACAAGCGCCTCGTGAGGCGGAAGAGGCGAGGCGGCGAGGCGGAACGCTAAATGTGCCAGAAAACAAGCACCATGCAAATCTCTGCAACATCATTGGTCCAAAATTTGCCTAATGGCTTCCTGATTCGGAATTTCCGACCTAGCAAGTGCATAAATAAAGGGATTAAGCGCCGTTGACGGTGCACATGACGGCCTGATTGGACACGATGTTGGCTTTTACGATTACGAGGCTGAATTCTGTCCGCACAGCCGAGCACATCCGGGCGTGCGAGTAGTTGAGCGTACCAGCGAGTTTATTCATCTGCTGTCAGGACTTACAGAGACGGACGCTGTCGGCATGTGTGTGTGGATCTGGACAGCCAGGCGTAATTTCAGCAGATGTTGTCTACGCAGACGAGCCTCCGGGGAGGAAAGAAGTGGAGTAGCAGTTGGATCCCGCAGTTCCACAGGCACGACTACAGTCACCACACGGCAGACGACACCTCGTGCTGGAACGCTGACAGACCGCAAGTGTGTGGTGACAAAAGGAGCTGGAGGAAGAGCATCACAGGCTTGTCTGAGACCACCCCAAGGACAAGGCTGAAGGCTTTTCACCAAGCGTTGAAAAGCTAATGGAGGGCAAGATGGTCTTAAAGGTTCAAAATATGTGAAGAGAAATACAATATAAGTAAAACGATTAAGTAAAAAAAAAAAAAAACTAAGTAACAAAAAAAGGTCTGTGTTGCCAAACTCGAAGAGATTTGCAAAATTGCCATTAGAACGCATTTTGTTTCCCACAATCGGCAGAATGTGAAAGTAGTTATATGAGGGTAATAACTCACAAGTGACTTTTAAGTAAAATAAGTAAAATAAAGGAAAAGTTGAGCTTCTTTAGTCTAGAGCAAAGTTAAAACGCAAAAGTTTGAATTCTTGAATGAAAACTACTCCACATCGTAAACCCATTGTGAATCCAACTTAGATCCTAACAAACGTTCCTACCCATGAGAATTTCCTACCTAGCGCTATGGGCATTCACATTAAAAACACATGTTTTGCCTTCTTAGCAGTCGACTTGTGCTATGAGGGAAATTATTCTTTTATTAACCTTTAAGCGATTGAATATTTCTATAACAATTAAGATAGAAACGCTAGGTCTCCTGACTTGACCCCAAGCGAGCATGTGGAACTGCTAGCGTTCATCCGAATTGTATACACGTGATTTTCAAGATAAGAGTCCTGCATATAAAAGCTAGAAACTCTCGGGCTAAAACCACTGAGCTATAAAAAAATCTGTACTGTCATGCAAATTGTAAGTTGTGAACATTCTGAAATGTTTAACATTAACATGAAATTTCATTAAAATTTAGCCTTTACATTTTTCATTTTATTTTACCATTAAAATGTAACACAAAAACTGGTAAAATGTACATTTAAAATAGACATAATTATCCGTTTTTGCGTAATTGTTTGAGGTAGGACATTTTCACGAGTCGAAAAAAATGTTAGAACACAGAAACATCGCTCCACATTAGGCTCTTATGAACAGTTTTAGGTTTATTTATTGTTTTGCCATTGGGCTGCTGCAAAATGTAAATTATTGGGACGAATAATGGTTTTCTTCTTTATCATTACAGCTTTTAGCGTAACCCCTTGAGAAAACGCAACAAAAGAACAAATATCTCTCTGGAATTCCTGTTTAGAAAAGTCGTTTTCCTTCAGCTCCATAAAACTTTACTTTACTTTACTTTAAAGTCATTTGGGAAATGCTTTTATTCGAATTAAAACAACACTAGAGACATTCCGCAAGACAGAGAGCTACCAACAGTCTGCTGGCGTCCGCCATGCTGATCTGAACATCACTAATACGTATCAGTTAATCAACTCAGATAATCCGGATAATGAGGCTAAACAGCATCTAATGTGTCCGACCTTGATGTCGGCTTGTAAGCCCAGAGAGAAGATCCTAATGAGAAAGTCTCGGACAAGCCTGTCAAAAGTTCCACACAAAGGGATCGTTGTGTTCATCTGCACCTTTGAGCGGCGTATTATCTTTCCACCGAAGCGCTGAAAGGGCACACACACGCACACACACACGCACACACACACACACACACACGTGCCGTCAACTGTTACTCCCAACGCCAGCCAGACTGGAGTAATTCTCCTTCGCCGAGTGATGTGCGCTGAGGAATTCCCTGATTACAGAAGAGTCAAGCAGGCCTTTGTGTAGCATCACTCATCTACCTGTCCGCAGAGCTTGTCCTACTCATAAGCCAACATGAAGACTAACAAGTCAAGCAACCAACCGAGATGCTCGGAAAACAACATCGGAATGTTTATATTAGATATTGCCATGTGCCGTTATTAAAGGCTTCGGTTACTAAAGTACTGTAAATTACCTACGTTCAAACATCAGAGACTTCAGTAAGTGGCGAAACGGAAAAAAAATTATCCGCAACTTTGATGATGTTTTTAACTACAATCGTACAACTTCCTAAATAAAAGATTCTTGCGAAACGCACTTTATAAATACACATAGTGAAATGTATCGAAATTTAGAAAACAACAAGTTATTACATGTTCTCCTCGTAGTAGAGCCGCATTAATTACATATGCCAAAACCCAACCAGCATGCAAAGCGAAGAAGAAAAGGTTTCTTAACTCTGAGTTTGTTTTTACACTATGTATATTCGTATAGTGAAATATATATGTGATGGTTATTATATTTTATGAAATGTTGTCATATTTTAAGAACAGTAAGATGGAAAGACCACAGCACAAGCTTTAGTCGATCTCCTGGAATACAAGAACTAGCATCACAAATCGCGCACACACACACACACACACACACACACACTTGAAAGCAACACAATTATAATTACCCAGTGAGTCTCAGCAGAGTGTGTGTGCAGACATTTAAGTCAAAGTGGGGCCCTGAATGCTAGACTTCTTTGTATTGAGGCACGACTAAGGTCTTATGGGGACTTGAAGGCCTGTTTGAGGCTGTAAAGGCCTAGTAGAGAAGAAGTTAAGGTTAGATGAAATAGGGGTGTGGAGGGGGTAGTTTGATGGTCGGGGGAAGGCCGAGGAGGAAGAGGAGGGAATGTATTGTTTTGTATGTAAGTGAATGCTGGGACCCCACTATGATGTAAATGCAAGTGTGTGTGTGAATGTTTAGCAGAACTGAGTTAAGGCTGCATTATCCCCTCTTCTTTAGATTTGAGAACAGATCACACGAAAGATGACAAACTTAAGGTACAGGTGCTCGAGGAACCTATGAAGAACACAGAACGCCTTTCCAAATGAACGTCTGCGCATGTGCCGACAACACAGAAGTGAACCACATCGATGACGGGAGAAAATGAGAGCGAATGAACGAATGAATGGCCCATTATACTGATGGAAAGTTCTGTGTATTGTGAGGAGCGGATTTTCGGGATTGGGATTCACCCTGTTCGTTCCACCGATGTCACCGTGTCCCTCGTTCTCCCCACTTACACAGCGCAGTCTGTGAGTCAGCATCTCATACTGGTCAGTCAGGCCCGTTGCTATGGTGACGTGCAAGTTGAGGGCAAAATCGACAGCTTTTAAGGCGCACAGACACTGCTAGAATTTAAATGGGCGAGAGCGAAATGAATGCGTGTTAGTTTGGGGTCCAGATAAGCCGACGGTCAGCGAAAAGCCAATCAAATTTTGTAATAATTGAATAATAACATGGAAAAAATTGGAAAAAAAACATCTCTGATCCATTGATATGTAGGTGAAACTTAAAGGCAAGGGTTCAAAAATTTGGGGTCTTGATTGGCGGGACGTTTCACTTGCTTTTGGGGTCTTTGTGACCAGCTAATTCCGAGTGTGACTGATTGTTCTAGAACACGACTTTCTACCTGTGATGAGCATTTTGAATGGAGGAAATGGGAAGACAAACAGTTATAAAGCTACGGATGTGTGAGTAGTAGTAGTAAGAACAGAACACGGACAAAAAACAAAATTATGTTGTAAGAATGTAAGAAAACAAAATTATATTTGGCAAACGCTGTAAAACAAAATAGTTACTCTAAGCAAACCAAAGGACAAAAATGATGGAAAATATGGAAAAATAAAAAAAAATACTGTACCTTAAGAAGTCATGTCCCGTGATGAACGATTCTCAAGATCAAATCTACAATCGAACAACGGTCTCAAAATTGTAATCGTTTTATTGAATGCAATCTCCAATCAATTCAAAAATTACAAAATACAACTTTTCATATTGATATAAAAACAAGTGAAAAAGAACACACAACTGAAACAGAATCGGGGACGTCTGCAGCTGTAAATACAGTTCCACACAGTGTCTCTCGTGAACCAAACATTGCATTTTTTGCCGACATACAATGTATTGCTTTAAATACAAACAAATCTCGCAAAATGAACCGCAAAAGAAAAAGAAACTCACGGTGACGTTACAACAGTAGAATTCCTCAAAAGGTTCTACTACGTAAAGCTATTTAAAGTATCCATTGCGGTTCCAAAAAGAACATACACACGAAAGCACATGACGCCCGTCAATAACATTCACAAAACTCGACCTGCTTGAGGTGTTTTCCAAAAGATTGTCTCGAACAACCAAAAAAAAAATCTTGCTTTCTATTTACAAAAAATGTGAAATTCACAGTCTGGTAAAAAAATCCTGAAGAGATAAGTCAAGACTTTGACATTAGGAGAATAAAGATTCTTCATTAAACGGTCCCATTTTACACCACACAAAAGGCACTTGCAGGGAAATTACCGGCCATTAACCTATAAAAATTATAGTTCAAACTAGTATTTAAATAATGAGATATTTTAGGCCCTGTATAAATGCGGCAAAATGTCAAATATAACAAATTCGTAACCCAAAAATGTACGCAGAAAGTGTCTTTTTTTAAATCAATTGAGTACTATTCAGACTTTGGCCTGACTGCAGAAATGGAGAACCATGCTTGGAATTGTTACAACTTAAATCCTTAAACCAAAGGTAAGGCACCGGGCCACAGCCAGTTCTATACAACCAAAAGTAGAAGACTATGCTGAAAGAAGCAAGTTCTTGTTTGATATGGAGCAAGAAGCATTTTGCAACCAAAACAACTAAAGCAAAAATCACTCTGCAAAATGATAAAATGGAGCATTTTAGTTCCTTCAAGCAAAATGATACGGTGTTGGAAACAAAAAGAAACCAGAAATGAAAAGAAAAGAAAGCAAAAGACGAAACAGAAAACCACACAAACTTCCATCAACGAAACGACATGCATGGTTTGAAATCAGTGCAGCTTTGGTTTGACATTCAGTTCCAGTGCTCAATACATCCCCTTAGTCCACACCATGTCACCATGATAAGTTGTGCTGCAGTAGTGCGGGCTTTGGTACCCTGCCCTCGGGTAACCTGCGCTGTGGTACCCTGCCATGCTTGGGAAGTTGTCTCCTACCTGTTTGGTGCTATATCTCGGAGGGTTGGCCTTGTAGCTGTAATCCGAATACTGGTCTGAGCCTGTTGAGTTGTTGTCTCCGGTTCCTACAAAGGTGTTGGTGGCGGGTAGGTCCTGCACTGCCTGGTGCTTCTTCGATGCAGAAGGCGACTGAGGCTGGAGTTGAATGGACGGCAGAGGTGAATTCGAGCGATAATGGCGCCCCAGGTCTGGACTACCAGGCGGGAGGTTGAGTGGCAGGTGAATGCTCGGGCTGTTAGAGACACTATCGTTCATGAGATTGAACTTCAGGCCTTTCTGAATGCTTCCTTCCTCATCCTCCTCGGAAGGGTTGGTGGGTTTAGGGGCTTTGCCTTTCTTTGCCTTTTTGTTCTTGTTGCTTTTCGGTCCAGGTTTGGGTCCATAAAGGTCTTTGGTTTCTTTTTTGCCTGCTTGGTATCCACTTTTGCTATCTTTCAGAACAAAGTGGCGGATAACGACGGCCAACACGATGATTAGAATGACCACTGAGAATCCACCCAAAATGGCGAAAACGATATTACTATGCGGATCATGAGAAAAATTGGGATCTCCTGCTATGTCCATCTCAAGAGGCGTGTAGAGACTGTGTCCGACAAGTCCTTCGACATGGGAGACGTTGCCGAGAGTCTCGTTCACGTAGATGTGAACCAGTGCTGTGGTGTGTCGTGGTGGGGAGCCTCTATCCATAACCTTCACCACCAAGCGATGAAGACCGATATGTTTGGAAGTGAACTCTTTGGCGAGAGTAACTTCACCTTCGGAAGAAATCCGAAAGAGTCCATGTGGGTTCCCTCCAATGATGCTGAACTCAAGCTCAGAATTCAAACCGCTGTCTATGTCCTCTGCTTCAACACTCTCTACGTAGGTTTCTGGGCTAGTGCGTGGATCCAGGAACTTGTATGAAGAGTTGGAAGGCTTGGTCACGTATGGAGCGTTGTCGTTATCATCCAGAACATTGATGGTAATGCCAACGTACGAAGAGCGTGGCGGGTCTCCTCCATCCAGAGCTTTGAGGCGGAAACTGTAGGTGCTTTCCTTTTCTCTGTCAAAGGAAATGGTTGAAAGAATGGTGTACGTCCCATTTTGGATCATGAATTTGCCGTTGTCTGGCTCCACAAAAAGCTGGACCCGAGCATTCTCGCCCTCGTCGTAATCGTTGATGGTGACCATTCCTACAGGACTGAGAGGCTGCTGGTTCTCCTGGACCGAAAAGCTGTAGCCATTGAGCATGAACTTTGGGTCGTTGTCGTTACGGTCCAGCACCTTAAGCATAACAGTGGCTGTTCCTCTCAAGCTCGGAAGTCCTTTGTCTGCTGCCGCAACGAGGAACTGATAGTGATCCAACTGCTCGCGATCCAACTGCCGCATGACACGGATCTCCCCAGTGTTGGGGTTAATTTCAAAAAGTCCTTCGGGAACAGAACCTCCAGCTATACTGTACGTCAACTCCGCATTCGTCCCACTGTCTGCGTCCGTGGCCAGCACATCCAAAACTCGGTCGCCTTGTTGGTTCTCCTCGGGAAACTCCACTTCATACAACGAAGGGGAAAAGATGGGCGCGTTATCGTTCATGTCTGTGACCTGCACTTTTAGGGAGTTTGTGCTGGACAGGGCGGGATTGCCAGAATCCACTGCGACAATTTCAATCCTGTAGTCTTTGACTTGCTCGTAGTCCATTAGAGTGGTGGTCTGGAGGAAATACTTCCTCCTACGGTCGTTCCCGGTTTCACTTGCTGAACGCAGCTGGAACGGGACGTCTCCTGCCACCACGCAGGTCACGACGGCGTTCTCACCCTCGTCTCGGTCGGTGACCTCCACCAGAGCCACAGGCGTGCCCACTGGCGTGTCCTCTGAAATGTTAGCAACGCCGTATTCGTGTGTCACTAGCCCGATGCCTCTTATCCTGATGGAGGGTGCGTTGTCGTTTTGGTCTTTCACTGTGATGTTCACCACGGCTTTGGAGCTCTTTGACTGGGGTCCGTTGTCTTTCGCTTGGACATAAAACTTGAGAGTGTTGATTTCTTCCCGATCCACTGAACCCTTCACAAAAATGATGCCCGTGGCGTGGTCAATGCCCAGAAGTCTTTGAACAACTGATGAAGCCTGGTAAAAACTGTACGTGACTTCTCCATTGGCCCCCAGGTCAGAGTCGTGGGCCTTCACCTAAATCAAAAAGAAAAACAGAAAGAAAAACTAAGCAAGAGAGATCAGACAGAGCATGTTAACGCCATGTTCAGGAAGTGAGACAAAAAGCACATTATTAGAATGAAGAGACTGAAGGTCATGGTTGTTTGTTGTCAATCTTTGGCAGGGGAAAAAAATGTCACATGAAGCCCATCCAAAAACTGCATTAGATAGATTAATACAATATGGTGATCTTCCAGAAACCTCCATCAATCAAATCTTGATATTTTACTGGCAGATCAAGGCATGTAAATTGATTTCTATTGAAAAGGTACATATCATTT
Organism: Paedocypris micromegethes; assembly: GCA_028031935.1. Taxonomy (NCBI): domain Eukaryota; kingdom Metazoa; phylum Chordata; class Actinopteri; order Cypriniformes; genus Paedocypris; species Paedocypris micromegethes. Next base: position 1,712,749 of record CM051502.1, on the reverse strand, counting down.
GCAGGACATTTGCTTTTCTACAAAACGTGCTTTATTTAGAAGTCAAAGTCGGTACTTTGCTAAATCAGCCGTTAAGACTCTTACCATTGGGCACCAATTTCTAAAGGCGTCCTAATCTATTCCACCAATAAAAACCAGCAATTATTTAAAGAACTCTGCATCAAACTGCCGCTTGATTAAAGCTTCAAAGAGTCAAAATCCCTGCAGTTTAACTTCATGTTATTACAGTGAAAAAAACATCCTTAATCTGAGGCAGGCATGAGATTTTTCATGGTGCTTAAATTATTATTTCTTTATACGAGTCGCTGGAATCCTTTGGAAAAGAAAACCAAGACGGTAGTTTGTTTATGGCATTTGAGGAGCGTTTCTCTGAAGAAGCAGAAATTCCATCAACGCTTCACACCCTCGGAAATCATCAAATTAAGCGTCTTTAACAGCACTAGTGCACATTTACTTCAGCTTCAAGAAGATACTTACGCAAAATAAAGTCTCCCAAACATGTGCTTTTAAAACTACTTAGTTCCGCGGTATTAAAACTATTCATGCGCTTTCCTGGACACTTGCCTCGAATTGATCTTGGAAAGCGTCCAATCATTGTAGCTTTCCTAATCTTAACAGCGCATTTCATTTCCACAACAATCCGACACGCCATTCTCACCGCCAGTCAATGTCTCACTTCGCTTTTGCAAAGCCCGTGTTCAAAGAAGCCGTGGAAGATCGATCGAACCTACACGGAAATAATTCGCATTTCTTGCTGGTTTTCCGGAAACTTCATACGCTTAAGCCCGTCAGGATAACTAGAACTTATATTTACAAGAGCTTGTCAGGAAGTGTGTGTGGCGCTTGAGTGCGCTTCTATCGCCAGGCTGTCAGATCAGCTCCTCAATTACATGCAGCTCAGCCAAGATTTGGCGTTCAGCCGTTTACACGTTTGCTAATAGCGACGTTTAACCATCAGTGAGAGATTGTAGCTGAAAAATATATTCATATTGAATGGAAAATCTTGGCTTACTTGGAGAACGGAATGGCCAGCTGGGCTGTTTTCCGGCATCTCGCCTTCGTAGTAGGCGCTCTCAAACTTGGGCGCGTTGTCGTTGGCGTCGGTGATGGTGATTCTGAGCAGGGCACTGCTCTGCCGTGGCGGAGATCCTCCATCGATCACTCGTATGTTGAGATCGTAGGAATCCCGCTGCTCCCGGTCCAGGTTGCCCAGCACGATGAGCTGTGGCACTTTTTCATCCGAGTCTTGCGCCACCTGCAGGCTGAAGAGGTTGGTCGCTTCTGGGCCGGTAGATAAAGCGTAATCGGAAATCCCGTTGCTTCCAGAATCCCGGTCTGTGGCCATCGGAATGGCGAAAAGTGCACCGACGTGCGTGTTCTCCGGAATAGCCAGGGTGAGAACGGGAGACGGGAACTGAGGCGTGTTGTCGTTGTCATCCAGGATTTCGATCCGGCCTTCGATGAGTCGCGGAGCAGTGCCTTTCATGAGGTCGGTGATGGACACCTCGAATTCCAGGAAGCATGGGTCGCCCTCGAAGATGTTGCGACAGTCTTTCAGCGTCTCGCGATCAATCGGGGTCTCGGTGGTGTAGATCTCGCCCGTCTTGCCATCCACCCGTAGGTAAGGAGCGCCGACCTCCAGCTTGTAAAGGTGGCCGGTGTCTGGAAGGCCCTGGTCGGACGCCAAGCTGCCAATCAAAGTGTTGGGCGGCTGCTCCTCCATCACATGGTAGATGATGGTGCTGACAATGTTTGCAGAGCAGCAGAAAATGAGCAAGAGCAGCGTGGAGCTCCACCGAGACCTCATGACGTCTGGAGCCTGGAGCATCATCAGGTCGAATCTGCACACACACACACATACACACACAATATTTAATTCCAGAATCATTACTCAATAATGACACGGGTTTATGATCCAGAAGACCAATTGTCCATTCCCATGTTGTGAAAGTCTCGTTAATGCCTGTTTAAATGTGTGAACAACTTTTATTTGCATTTATTTGCACTTTTATTTAATTGCATTACTCACATGAGCACTAACATCTGGAAGTGCGTAATGTACAAATTTGCGTAATGTATCAGTAAGTACGCAATGTACTTACTGTACACTCATCATTCAATGTATATTACTATTACCTACATATATTTAGCTCTCCAATTTCTATATTATGCCATATATAAATATTATGTAATATCAAACATATTGTGTCGAAATACTGCGCAATTTCACCTCTGCTGGCAAGGCCGTTTTAGACTATATGTAAAATTTTGCTGTAATTTTCTTGCACTAGAAGACATTCTTAATTTCACGGTACATATGTATAATCTACATTGCATATGTGCACAAGGACAAAGACATTCTATTCAATTCTATTCATTGGACGATGGCCATTCACAACAAATGGCCACTGATGTGTTACGACACCACATAGCCACAGGGGGTAAGAGAGGACATTCTGAGAAGCACTTCCTCCTGAGAGGGAGGGAGGGAGAGAGAGAGAGAGAGAGAGAGAGAGAGAGAGAGAGAGAGAGAGAGAGAGAGAGAGAGAGAGAGAGAGAGAGAGAGAGAGAGAGAGAGCAAGAGAGAGAGCGAAAGAGAGAGAAAGAAAAAGAGGGAAAAAAACGAGAGAGCGAGAGAGAGAGGGGGAGAGAGAGAGCAAGAGAGTGAGAGCGAGAGCGAAATAAAGAGAAAGAAAAAGAGGGGAAAAAACAAGAAAGAGAGCGAGAGAGAGAGAGTGAGAGAGAAAGAGCGAGAGAGCGATAAAGAGAGTGAGAGAGAGTGCGTGTGTGAGAGCGAGAGAGACAGAGAAAGAGTGACAGAGACAGAGCGGGAGAGAGAAAGAGTGAGATAAAGACAGCAAGAGAGTATGAATGAGAGCGAGAAAGAGACAGCGAGAGAAAGAAAGAAAGAGCGAGTGAGAAAGAAGGTGAAAGAGGGCGAAGGAGAAACAGTGAGAGTGAGAGAGTGAGATAAAGAGCAAGAGAGAGTGAGAAAGACAGCGAGAGAGACCGCGAAAGAGGAAGAAAGAGAGAGTGAGGTGTGTGAGAGAGAGTGAGAGAAAGAGAGAGAGTGTGTGTGTGTGTGTGTGTGTGTGTGTGTGTGTGAGAGAGAGAGAGAGAGAGAGAGAGAGAGAAAGAGAGAGTGAGCAGACAGAGTGAAGAGAATAGAAGAATAGAAAAGAATAGAAAACAAATAAAAAGAATAGAAAAAGAAAAAAACGTGAGGAAAAAAATTAGTAGTGATAGACCAAAAAAGAGAGCGAGTGAGAAAACGAGTGAGCCAGCGAGCCTCTCAGATCCAGAAATCTCCTTCTGTTTAATCCGTGATGTTTAAGGTCACGTTACTTCCATGATTCCCACGGTGATAATTGCGACCCCTCGATCACACGTGTGATGCGGCGCTGCTGGAGAAGTGACCAGAGGAGTCGGACCCCTCGGCTCTCGGACCCCGCAGTGAACCCGCCGGGTGAGGAGACCCCTATAAAGAAGCCAATCCTGCCCGCGCATCATCAGAGCCACGTCAATTATGATCCGTTCTATGTTTTTTTAATCGTATTAAAAGATCACCACACCTCAAATTCTGTCCGTCTGTTTATCCATCTATCTCTCTGCTTGTGTGCATAGATCCATCCATCCAGCCATCCATCTATCTGTGCCTATCTACCTATCTGTGCATATCCATCTATCCATCGATGTCTGTCTATATATCAATGCATCTATCTATCTCAGTCTATTTAATCCATCAATATATCTATCCATCCATCTATCTTTATGCATATCTTTCTAATTGTCTGTCTGTCTATACATCCATCTATTCACCTATCTGTGCCTCTATCTATCTATACATCGATGTCTGTCTGTCTATCTATCCTTCCATCTATCTCTCAGTCCTTTTAATCCATCAATCTATTAATCTATCCATCCATCTATCTTTATGCATATCTTTCTAATTGTCTGTCTGTCTGTCTATCCATCCATCTATTCACCTATCTGTGCCTCTATCTATCTATACATCGATGTCTGTCTGTCTATCTATCCTTCAATCTATCTCTCAGTCCTTTTAATCCATCAATCTATTAATCTATCCATCCATCTATCTTTATGCATATCTTTCTAATTGTCTGTCTGTCTGTCTATCCATCCATCTATTCATCTATCTGTGCCTCTATCTATCTATACATCGATGTCTGTCTGTCTATCTATCCTTCCATCTATCTCTCAGTCCTTTTAATCCATCAATCTATTAATCTATCCATCCATCTATCTTTATGCATATCTTTCTAATTGTCAGTCAGTCTGTCTGTCTGTCCATCCATCCTTACAAAATACTTTATAGTTTTTATTGAACATTTTTTTATAGTGTCTTTTTGAACAATTCACTGAGCACATAATTTTTTAAATTAAAATGAAAGTTTTTTGTATTTTGGAAAATAGTTATTAGACATCTATTGATGCACAAAGTCTGGAAATTACAAAAGTTGTCCTCTGATCTTACAAAAAAAATGTACAAACTATGATTTTATTTAGCCCAAATTTAAATAGCAGCCTAAACATGAGACTAAAAAAAAACAGTGGATAACATTAAACCCATCAAGCGCACTAAAAAACAATTACAGTCGTGTTCTAACAACTTCACAGTCTCCAAAGAGTTTCAAAACGTACCTTTTTGTGGGATTAACAAAGTCTTATCGAGGAGTCAACGTGCACGACGCAAAAAAAAACAAAAAACGACAGAACAACATAGCAACCACATGGTAACCACAACAGACAGGCGGCGATATGTTCGCTAAGGAGATGTAAATTAGCATTAAAATGAAATTAAGCGAGCAGGAGTGACACGCTCGCACGGCAACGCTTCCGTCTGGAGAACAATGCGCTAATGAGGCTGAAATGACGGGTGGGATGTGTGACCCCGATCGCACGTGTGACGACAGCTCCGGTGGTTTTTAGCTCATTCTGAAGCTTAATTCGGAATCTGTCGAGACGGACGACTCTGGCACACTTTCGTGCGCCTCATTAAATGGAAAGGGGGATGGAGAGGTGACACATGCCTCGGCTTTACGGCCCCTCACCCCAGACGTGAACCTGGCGTGGGACCGTCTTCACCTTTTGTTGCCAACTTTTGGCGTAAATGGTTGACAAATATTTGTGTTGCGATGACCTCACTGTTTCTCTTTCTCTCATCTCTTCTAATTCAAATTGTATGTGTCACATACACTTTATACATGGTAAAACATGTAGTGAAATGTATTTTCTGAGCATCCAGCATTTAAAAATCGGGGGGTGCAAGAAATGCAATAAAAATGAGGGTAAAAACGCAATAAAAGACAGTATAAAGAAAGGAACAACTATTAATCATATTTTTTATTAAAAAATTACGACTATTAAAAAATGCAAACTCTGTATTTTTTTTAGCAGGTATGAAAGTTCAATTTTCAAATTTTTTGGACGCTTTTATGAATCCCGAGCAGTTTTCAGCTTGAGCGCCGTCCATCCAAAAAAACTATTTACACCATAAGTTGCCGTCTTTACCTTTTGTTGGAAACTTTTGGCGTAAATGGTTGACAAATATTTGTGTTGCGATGACCTCACTCGGTCTCTCTTTCTATCATCTCTTTGAATTCAAATTGTATTTGTCACATACATACACTTTATACATGGTAAAACATTAAGTGAAATGTATTTTCCGACCACCCTACATTTAAAAATGGGGGGTTCAAGCGGGAAAAGAAATGCAGAGAAATGATGGAGTCAGACCACATTTAACTCCTTGTATGTACAAACTTGGCCATTAAAGTTGATTCTGATTAATTGGTTGCAGGTTCAAATCACGATTCGGTGAGTTTCTTCCTCACAGATTTGTAAGAAAAAAAGTTTTATTGTCTACAATGGAATGAGCAAAGATGACATACGTTTTTTGGAATGTTTTATGAAGCTGTCATGATTCATGATTGCCATTGTAGAAAAAAAAACAATGCAAATTATCACAAAGTCTGAGATATTAAAACAACGGAAATCTCTGAAAAAACATGAAACTAACCAAAACAGGTCAAGGATAGAAAAGCAGGAAGGTCATTTCCTTTCCGTGATATGAAGTCTTCTGGCTTTAAAGAGAAAGTTTGCAAATATGCAGATACTCGTGTAGAGTTCGTAAAATCAGAAAACTTGCTCACAAAAACATCAAAAAAATTATAAAATGTAACTTTCATAACTGAAAAAAAATGCAGAGTTTGCAAAACCAACAGATTAAATGCAGAAGAAAAATGTGTATTTGAAAAGTGATTCTAATAGTCATTAGTCATTAAAAAAATTGTCTGATAGTCTAATTTTAGTTAAAAATGTAATAGTCATTAAAAAAAATGCAGAGTTTGCAAAATCTACAGATTAATCACAGAAGAAAAACAAGTATTGAAAAGCGCTTCTATTTGAATTCAACTGAAAACTGCCTGGGATTCATTAAAATTGAAATGCACGAAAACAAATTGAATGTCAAAAATTGAAATTGTCCATTTAAAAAGGAGACAATTTCAACTATCAACTAAACTGCTGAACATGCCGATTATCGCAGAATAAAAACAAGTATTTGAAAAAAAAATTGTTGGCACAGAAGACGTCAAACAAGACAGAGACAATCTTCTTAACATGGAGTGGATGTCGAAAATAAACCAAACTCCAGATCAAGTGAAGCTCTCATGACATTTACTCCGAGGTCCCGAGAAGAGAGCGTGTCCAGCGAGGCCCGAAGACATCCTTTCCCACACTCCGGAACGTTCTCAGCAGGACTAGGGAAGCTTGTAAGTTAGTGGGTGTGTGATCCAGATCTAAAAACAACCAGGGAATGTTTGCGTGCTGATGCGTGAGCGAATGGGAAAACAGAAAGGTCACGGATCCGACCGAGGAGATAGTGAAGCGCCAACGACTCCGAGAACGGCCCTTTGTGATGGAAGCGAGTGGGACGTCCCGATAACGACCGCATTAGCAAGACAGGAGGAGAATCAAGTTCCTCTAGCTGCCAGTCGGGCCACTTTCTTTCAGTTTAAGAGTTTGTCGTTAACAGGCCGCGTTGTTATAACGACAATGGGCTTGTCTTCGCCTCCTCGCTCTGATCGCCATCATTGGTACGAAACTTAGTGAAATGTATCCGGCATTTAAAAACCGGAGTGTGCAAGAAATGCAATTTAAAATGAGGATAAAGAGATAAAAACGCAATAAAACACAGTATAAAGAAAGGGATGACTATTAGTCACATGATTATTAAAAAAAATCACGACTATTAAGAAATGCAAACTGTAATTTTTTTAGCAGGTATGAAAGTTCAATTTTCTCATTTTTTGGACGTGTTTATGAATCCCGAGCAGTTTTCAGCTTGAGCGCCGTCCATCCAAAAAAACTATTTACGCCAAAAGTTGCCGTCTTTACCTTTTGCTGGCAACTTTTGTCGTAAATGGTTGACAAATATTTGTGTTGCTATGATAATTGCGATGATAAAACACAGTATAAAGAAAGATAAAGTATATGAACAAAATAAAAAAAAAGTTGGCCGACTTTCTTTACAAACTCAGTTTAAGAGTTTGTCGTTAACAGGCCGCGTCGCTATAACGACAATGGGCTTGACTTCGCCTCCTCGCTCTGATCGCCATCATTACGTGCTCAGAGTCGTGATTTACGACGCCACGAGCCTCAAACCCTAAATCAACACGCTCCGTTCACCTCCCTAATAACGCCTTATCGCCCACGACCGGTATCTCCTCGCAGCGAGCGCCGTATTTATGACAGCCGTCAGAATCGTGAGGGAATAATGGCAGGACGTGTTGGCATAGGCGCGTGCCAACGTGATCAATCGGCCTTCGGGAGGGAAATGAGGAAACTGCTTGCGTTTTTACGTAGCGATTAATCGAAATCAGATAGTATTGAAGAAGTATAATCAATCCAGTTTCTTCAAAAAAAAAAAAAAGTTTTCTACTTTCTACTTTTCAAAAGTAACACGACAAACTTCATTTTTGGTGGAAATGTTGTTATATGCGTCAGGTAAAGGGCTACACGCTTGTGTTTCTTAAAAACTTAAGAGAAAATTGATGTTCATATAGTGATAGATAAAACAAGATCACAAAGAGAACATGTTCGGGTCAGTTTGACCCTTCAGATAAAACAGAAGCTAAAAGTATTTGTTCCTTTGCAACAATGAGACATAATACACTGCTCTATCACACACACACACACACACACACACACACACACACACACACACACACACACTGTTTTGGAGAACTTTTTAAAAAGTTTAAAAAACTTTTGAAATGGTTTCTGACACTTACGTATATGCGTAATAAAAGGCGTAATAAAAATTGCATTTCTTGCAATAAAAACTCCAACTTTTGTTTATATGTAGATTACACTAACTAGGACAAGCAGGAGACGTTTCAAAGTGAAAAAACTACTTAAGTATTAATTTTTTATACACTTTTAACGTGATGAAATTAAGAAACGAAAAAATGAAATAATTGCTCATTAATAATAGTGTTAAAATGTTCAATGAATTAGATTTTAGGCCAAAAGTCCCACCCGTAGCCTCGTCACAAAAACACATTATGTTCCTACAACAGCACCTCCTACACGGTCTCTCGCTCTTCCGTGTGCCCTCTCATGCCCCCTCACACACACACACGGTGGAGCAGGGCATTGTGTTGTTGCGCGGGGGGGAGGGGGGGGTTTTAACAGATTTAACAGGCTAATTACGGTTCTAAACCCCGCCCCCCGCTGACATGCCCTAAAACTGCGCCGTGATTTGCCCCCCTCGGATGGCACCGTCTCGCCTCCTCGCTTCTTCACAGTCTCGTAAAGAGGAATCCGCCGCTAAAAAAACGTGGATTCCTGTGGGAGGTTCTATTTCTTGGCGACGCCTCCACCCCAGGGAGGCGGGGCCATCAGCACAAAGCCAAAAGGTGAAGGAAAACACTGGCGCGGTGGCATGGCTACACACGGGCATCTCTGTCAATGATTGCTCAAAGGTTCGTCCAGGCTTGGCTTGTGATAATTAAAGAATTAAATTTAAAAAAGCCGTGACATTTCCGAGGGTTCAGGAGTCGCTGTTCTCTGAAGCCAGTGGAATGATTGACTGGTGTGGCATCCGTCCCGGGTTAATGGTTAACTCATCCAGCTCAACTGACATTTTAGAGTGTTGCTCAAGTGCATCTCATCTATAAGGAGCGAAGGAAAACCTGACACAAGGTTGATGCGCGGCGAGTCAATACCACGACTTTGGTTCTAATGGATGGCATTTAACAAAACCAACCTAGACGCTTTTTTCAACCACTTGTTGATACAAAAACGTGTAAATTGGATGTATGGCATATGAAAAGTGTAGACTTGTGGGGACCCGGGCCTACATGCGGCCTTCTACTTGACATTAACCGTCTTTTGTGAGTCTTTTGTGAGACAAAATAAAAGTTCTGCTACTTTTGTATTTTTATTTACTAGTATTATTTAACATAGCTTTTTATGATGTACGTAATATGAATGCTGGCTTTTACTTAGTCACAGCAATGAAAATTACAAAATAAAGGTTTTGCTACTTTTATATTTTTATTTACTAGTATTATTTAATATAGCTTAATATGATGTACGTAATACCTATGCTGGATTTTACTTGGACAGTCACAGCAATGGAAATTACAAAATAAAGGTTCTGATACTTTTGTATTTTTATTTCCTAGCATTATTTCTTTAACATGGCTTATTATGATGATGTATGCCATATTTGTAGTAGATTTTACTTGGACAGTCACAGCAGTGGTTTTTAATTGGCTTTAGTTTGAGATGAGCTTTTCATGCAACGTTCATATCGAGAATTGCCATTTCTATTGTTTGCTTTTTACACAGAACTATAATTAATATGCGCGTTGAGTCACTTGGCTCAGCTCTCCAAAACATTTCGGTTTTCTCATGTGGCCCCCGGGAAACAATACAAGTATGTTCTAGAACATGATATGCCAGGATGACACACACACACAGATAAAAATAACCAAAACAATACTAATACGCACAACAAATGTCTAAAAAAAATCCACCTCCACCAGTGCAGTGACCCACTGGGTGATCTCGGGCTCCGTTCCAATCCAAGTGTGTGAGAGCGAGACCAGCTTTAATTATTTCATTCAGCCATTGTCGCGTCCAGATTAGGCTGGGCCACTTTCTCGTCTACCACCACAGGAGCCGTGCCAGTCTCAGGGCTGGCTCACAAGCGCACACGCCATTACACACGGCTGAACAAACACACACACGGTGCGGAGACGAAGAGCGAAGAAGGATAATATTACATGTCTCACAGACGGAGCGTCCGGGACAAAATTAGTCCCAAATCGTCACCTGTGTCACTTATGCACAGAAACAAAGAGTGTCATGCACTGATTAATACTGATTATTACTGTACGCCCATCCTAACACACTCCAGCATGATTCACGATTACAGTAATGAGAATAAGTGAACGATTTACAGTAGAGAGAGGGTGAGACACGGTCTAAGCGTTCAGATGACACCAAACACCTATAAAACTAGACGGATTCGTAAGCTAGTTTAACTGTATAATAAGCAACTCGTCCCACAAAAAAAAAATGCCGGAATAATGGCAGGTCGGTGTAAAATTGGTGGTTTTGTCATGCCTGACCTGTCGCGCCCATTTACAACCATCAAGCGATTGTTGGTGAAACCAGATAGTCTGAACTTTACAGTTAATGCGTTAATCATTCAAGGACTTCGCTCTCATATCTCGACGAGCCGAGGGAGTGTGTGTGTGTGTGTGTGTGTGTGTGTTAGTTCCGCACTCGCAGTCGTTATTTGCACAGAAATATCTCCGAGTTGCGGGGCGAGTTTGTGCTGATGCGGACAGAACATGATCCTGGAGGAGGAAACGGGACTTTTCCCCGGATCGATACTTTGAATGAAAGCGACGGTGTTATCGGGCACATAAACCTAGCGCGGGAAACGGACTCGATCGCACCTGTGCCCGTCGCGCGCGCGCTCGTGTTTTTACACCTGCTTTACGCGCAGACGAGTAAAACAGGTTTCAGCGCAACCCGAGCGCGGGAGCGGCCGGAAAGACCGGATTCCTGCTCTCGTATGACTGCTTGGTCACAAATATATAAAAAAAACGACTTAATTAACGGCAACGTCAAATACGCAACGCGCCGATCGCGACGCGGACGGAACGACGCGCTGAAACGAAAGCAACAGGTGTCGCAGGAGCTGGAACTTCCGTTTCACCGGTTTAAATTCACTTTGCATCGAGTCGACAGTTAATAACCAAACTGAATAAACTAGAGTTTGCCAACACGGCCGATGCCCTTGAGATCGTTCCTGAAACGTCATTTTGAGATAACGACCGGAATTTTGGCGAGCGCTTCAAATATGAAATCGCATTTTCATTGGAGCGAAACGAGAAACTAACGTAAAAAATTGCTGAAATAAAAAAAGCAAACCCTGTAAAAACTCTAAACTGTGAAACAAAAACAAAAGATAAACAAAAGCCGCAAATAGGCATCGATCGGCGCGTCCACATGATCCGAAAGGTTCGCTCGCATATGAATCAAATGTTTATTCGCACGCGTGTTGTGTAACCGCGTCCGGTTTCGTGTAGACATCGATCGCCGTAGTGTCGAGAAACTTGTCACTTATCAGCTAATAAGCTCCGATGACAATCGAATGGATTTATCCCGGTTGTGTAGCGAGCAGTGCAGCTCAAGTACCGATTTGCGAGCACTTGTTTCCGCCAACGTTAAACGAGCGTAATAAACGCGTAATAAAAGCGTAATACGCGGATAAACGCGTGTATTCGCGTTGAATCGCAAGTAAGGACGGAGTTCTGGCACCAAGTCAGGTGCACCCGTTCATAAAAAGAGCAAGTGAGAGTTATAAGACGACAAAAAAGGGAAAATATACCTTTGCGTAAAGATTAATTAAATCCCCGGCTGAAGTCGGACTCTCCGCGTCTCGAGTATCCAAGTTTCAGCACCACCGCAATCCCGTCGATACGGAAACAGCCCGCTTCCAACCGGGCTCCGTCTTCATTAAAATCCCTCTTTTGGCGATGAAAAAGAAACCACCAGGAGATGGAGAAAAGTGTCACGTCTCAGGATTCGAGCGCGCAACTTGGAGGCGCGTAACGCACATCAGCGAGCGCGAGCGGGATCCCCGAACCTGCTGCCACTGCTCCGGGAGCGGGCTCGGAATCAGAATCCACACCGCAGCATCCTCCCAAACTTCAGTCTTTGCGCGTCACACCAACCCAGACGTTCCGTAGAGTCCGGCGCGCGCGCGCTCTCATCCTCAACTCGCCGCTCGGTATCGATAAGGACGTCGGAGCTCGTGCTCGTGCCGCAGCTTCCCGCGAGCGTCTACACGGTGGATCGCCTGTGCGAGAGTGAAGTGATTCCCGACCGACTGCGCGCTCGCTCGCTCTCTCTCTCTCTCTCCTCTCTCTCTCTCTCTCTCGTCTCTCTCTCTCTTCTCGCTCTCTCTCTCTCTCTCTCTCTCTCTCTCTCTCTCTCTCTCGCTCTCTCTCTCTCTCTCTCTCTCTCTCTCTCTCTCTCTCTCTCTCTCTCTCTCTCTCTCTCTCTCCTCTCTCTCTCTCTCTCTCTCTCTCTCTCTCTCTCTCTCAGCGCGCGCGCACTCGCTCGCTCGCTCTTCCAGTCCCACGTACAAGCACATCAATTTGAATCTTTGAGGGCGGGGCTTTGTGGGACGTGTTAGTGTAAAAAAAAAAAAAATAAAATAAATCTTCACCAAACCGTATTTATTCTGCCCGGCGCTCTGCTGAGTCCGTCTATAATGCGCGATACTTTACGAAACGTGCTGCGTCGTCGTGGCCAATTGCACGATACAAAGTGCACGCGGGACGTGTATGTAAAGCACATAGAACGCAAATGTGTGACGTGGGTGAGTGTGTGTGTGTTAGTGTGTGTGTGTGTGTGTGTGTGTGGGGGGGGGTGATTGATATGGAGTAAAGAGCACAGAGAGAGAGAAATACGATGAAGAGATAAAGAGAAAGAGAGAGAGATAAAAAGAGATAGAGAGAAAGAAAGATAAAGAGATCGACAAAGAGAGAGAGATAAAGAGAAAGAGAGACAGAGCGAAAGATAAAAAGAGAGAGAGAGAGAGAGATATGATGAAGAGATAAAGAGAAAGAGCAATAGATAGATAGATAGATAGATAGAAAGAAAGATAAAGAGATCGACAAAGAGAGGGAGAGAGATAGAAAGAGAGATGGAGCGAAAGATAAAAAGAGATAGATAGAGGGGGAGAGCGAGAAAGAAAGATAAAAGAGAGAGAAATATACAGAGAGAGAAAGATAAAAATAGATATAGAAAGAGAGAGAACGATACAGAGCGAGAGAGAGAGAGAGAGAGAGAGAGAGAGAGAGAGAGAGAGTGTGTGAAGCACAGACACAAAAACAGAAAAATATACGAGATTACATATACAGTACTTTGATATACATTTCGCCCCTCCCCCTTTTTTGCTACGAAGCAAAACACCGACCAGCTTTCACTTTTCGGCTCCGCATCTCAACAACTTCGGCACCGGAATAAACAGCGGACTGGTTAGTTCCGTCCTCCCTGCTGCGCGCGCGCGTGATGCGGGACGCCACGAATGCGATGAAACGCGTTCGAACCGCAGAAGAAAATAATAATTAATGTGAATTTCTGCTAAAGTGCGGCGTCTGCGTGAAGTCCAAGCGTCCAGACGTCCACCAGCGCAGGAGTTTGACCGCATGGACAACGATCATCAGCGCGATCTGCAATCGGTTACAGCATTTAAAGGGCATCAGCTGCATCAACATGCGACGTGAAATGATATGATGCAGTTTATCAGGCTGTCAAGATGAGAGCAGGTCGGATGGAGAGGAGAGATTCCGTATCAGCAAAGACCGGGAATGTTTTTCGTGCTCTTAGCGGCATCTAGAGGTGACGAGAGGAATCGTTCCTTACACTATCGACGCAAATGACGAGTTATTTATTATTTATTTTATTCATTCATTTATTAATATATGTATTTATTTATTAATTTATCCATGTATTTTTTTTATTCATTTAATTATCTATGCATTTATTTATTTTATGACATTTTAGCACCAATGGCTATAAAAATGGGGTTATGGTTCTTGTTTACTTTTTTTACATTTCAGAAAAATAACAAAACCAATAAACTTTAAATAAAAAATCAAGACAATGAATAGTAATAGGCACACACTATAATCAACAGAAGTTGTAAAAATTAGATACAATCTTTCATCTTAATTTCGGTTTTAAAAAAAAATTGTAAAACCCTTTGTGGTAAAACATTCTTAAAAACCTATTTCCTGAATAAAACTGCCGTCTAATATCCCCCAATCGATCGCGTTCAATTCAAATGCGCTTTATAGACAATATCTGTGATTCTGGAGTGGCCAATTTTGCATCTTGTGAAAAAAACTTGGTCTAAAAAAACGAGTAAAATATTGAAATAAGGATTGCGCAACACAATAAATAGAGATTTGTTTTACTTTTATTCAATTACATTTTGTTGAACGTCATTGTTGAATGACTAAAAATTTTCCATTGACATCACAAACGGTCAGTTATAAAAGATATTTATTACCTTCCAGTAACTGTGAAAAAATAATGACAATGTCCCTTCACGCAAATAGCAATGTGTAATATTATATTAGTTATATTTTGATACAACTCAATTCATTTAATTCAGATTTTCTTACCAAGTCCTAATGATATAACCAAGTACCAGTCTACGAAAAAGGACCTGATTATTGTAAACATTTAAATTGTACTACTTGACCATCCATTTGTGTTTGCAAATGAGAAGGTCAGGCTTTCAAGTCTCAATTAATTGGACATTCAACAGGTTTAATTAGTTTGTTTGTGCAAAACAACAGTAATGGTAGTTTTATTTGCCAATTAAAAGTAGTAATTCCGAATGTTTACACAGAAAACTGTTAGTCGAAGACAGTTTCATATTTCTTTTAAAATTCCAATGTTTCGGTTTTTCCAGACTAACTGTTTTCTAAGAAAATTAAAGGAACAATTGGACGCTATAATGACTCAAAACACAATCGAATGTATATATACATTTATTTGATATTTTTTGGTGCCATTGTTTGCCGCATTTAAATGTGACAAGTCCAACTACTATAAAGAGTATTTCTTTTGCGGTGTCTGTCTGTCTGCAGGATTAAGGAATTCGTCTTTTGTCTGTCTGTCTTCTTTGTTTACCCAGACCTTTTGACAAAGACTCTTCTCCACTACTACTGTTAGTAAAGCGAGTGCCTTGTAATTTAGCGCAATTATTTACAAATGAGGTTGAACGTTTCCTGGTTCCTACCCAGAAAGCAGTTGAGTAACGTCAGTGGAAGAGGAGCAGCTCGGGTTTCAGATGTTGAGAAGTCTGTCATTAACGTGTAGGCAAGTTCCTTGATTCCACAGTCTGTTGTTGCTTAAAGACACATGAGGCCTGACATTGACAGGTCATAACAGGCCTTCAGCGGACATTAATGATAATTCTACATCCTCTCTCTTCTGTAGACGAGTAACATCACGATACTAGAAATAGTCCGTTTATTTATATACGTAGCACAACTCATACACATAGCAATTCAAATTGCTTTACAGAACATATAAAAAAACTGAAAACAATCAATAAAACATAAGGAGACAGAATAAAAATAACTTAAAATATAATAAATTGTAACTTCGATACGAAACCTGGAAAAGTAATTTTCATATACAACAATTTTCAATAACACGAGTAAAAATCTCAACAATATTAGTGCCTCTTTTTTGGCTTTTTCCCAAAATGTATTTCCAAAAAAATACATTAATCTGGACCATGAAAATGTGTCTGAATGAGGAATCGCAAGACAATAACGTGCAAAAATAAATAAAACTGCATTATTTTTTGCATTTTCCAGAAGACAAAAATATATATACTCAGCTTAAAAGCTTTTCAAAAGAATACATTTACAAAATGATTTTGGTAGGAGCCCTCTATTCCAAATTTTAAAGAAATATTACACATTTAGAAACATTTTTGTATTTGTTTTTTTTTTTTGTTCTGATGGTCCTAAAAAGAAGAATTTCCATCAATCAGTCTGTCCCTCCGTTCCATTTATATGGCTTTCTGTCTGTCTGTCTGTCAGTATATCACGGTATGTTTGTTTGTCTGACCAACCGACCCACAATCCATCAGTCAATGGCTTGACATCTAGATGTCTAACTATCAAGTAATGCTTATCTACCTATTTATCCATCTCTCTGTCCATCCATCTCTATTTATGGCTTTATGTCTGTCTGTCTCTCCATTCACCCGTCATCTATGGACTTTAATTTTCTATCTATCTGTCTTTCTGTCTGATCTTTCCATTAATCCTTCCATGGCTTTAAGTCTGTCTATTAATTCATTGACTTACATCTGGTTGTATGCTTATTTACCTTTCTATCCATCTCTCTATCCATCCATCTACATGTATGGCTGTCTGTCTGTCTGTCCGTCCATCCGTCATCTATGGTCTGTTGTTTTCTATCTATCTGTTCACTTTTCATCTATGTATCCTTTGTGTCTGTGTGTTTATCTATATATTTATCTCTCTATACATCTATCTATCTTTTTGACTGTTCTGGTATCCATCTTTGGCTTTCTGTTTGTCTGTTGGTCATTTTTTTCATGGCTTTTTCTGTCTGTATGTCTATCCTTCTACAGCATCCATCCATCTATCCATCCACTCATTAATCCGTCTTTCTGTCCATCAAATCACCCATCAATATGTCTATTCATTCATCCATCCATCCATCCATCCAACCAATTCATACATTCATAGCTTTATCTTTCAGTCCATCCATTCATCTGTCCATCTGTCTATGCATTCCTCAATTCATCTGTCCATCTGTCTATTCATCCACCCATTTATTCCTCCATCTATCAGTCCATCCATTCATCCGTCTATTCATTCCTCTATCAGTCCATCCATTCATCTGTCCATCGGTCTATCCATCCATCCACTGCATTCCCTCCTTAAGCTACACACCTGCTGACTCACAAACGCAAAGACATTTTTGGCCTTTGACATCAATTTCAGCCTAATTTCGATTCTGGTCCAGCGAGCTCGGACTCTTTGGTATGTAGCAGGCGTCCAAGACAGAATTACAGATTTGAATCGGCTGAAGGGGGACCAAAAAAAAAAAAAAAAAGCCTAATTTAGACCTGGTCCACAAGATAAGAGCTCCGTCAGCTTATCATAGAACAAACAACCATCAGACCTGATCCTCCCGATACGCCAGTGTTATTAACTCCAACAAGGGGATGAATAATTCAGCATGTTAATCTGCCTCTCAAAACACAAGCACGCACCGACTCCCACATACATTAATATTTGATTTGGAAACACACGTGCCCACACCGAATTGTGTAAACACGACAGACGCACACAAACACGCCTGTGCGAGCGGAAGTGGACTGACTGTGTGTGATCCTCAGGAAGTCGAGAGGCTGGTCAGATGTCAGAGTCGTAATTACGTCGGCAATAGTTGAAGTGCGTCTGCGCTTGCTAATGGCGCAAAAACGACACTTCGCCGGTGCAAACAATGGCCATTTCCAAACAAGTTTCAAACACTACCCTGGCTCTCCTTGTTTGCCAAACAAATCATGGGCACTTCAACAAAAAGGTACAGATTGTAGGACGTCTAGCATGTCTGAGTCCCATTACGCTCTTCTTTACTCTCATCTGCTTGGAATAACAGCGAGAAAATATGGAAAATGTGTCCATCATATTGTTTTCTAGTCGTCACAGACCAGCTTTACTTTGCCGCCATCTGCCATTTCCTCAGACTACATGTTAGTTCCCTATGCAAATGAATAAAGGATCGGCGAGAGCGCGTGTTATGCTAATGACAACCTACTTTGCATATCGAGTCACTCGAGACCGCAAAGGGTCATCTTGGCATTTCCAGCATTCCTGGGGTAATGTCCTCACCTGTAATCTTTCAAATTAAGCCATTCCCGTGTACGTTGCCTTGGTTTAATCACACTGCAGCACTAAGTGGATTACAGGTCACTTTTAACTCACTTTGTCCAGTTCAAGCCAGTCTCGCATTTCGGTTCGTTTAGCACTTCTTTCCTGATCATTTGTTAGTGAAGGTCTGAACGGAAACAACATGGGCTTAAGACACGCCCCTCGGTCGCCACCCACATGAGATGCCATCACATTTTGTCCAGTTCAAACCGGAATCAAATTCCACTGAGTTTTGTTCTGCTGCTCATTTTTCAGCGAAGCTCTACAAATCAAACAGGAACATTGGGGGCGTGACTTAAGTTGCCCATAAGTCAATAAGTCCCATCCCATAAATCGCCTTCAAGCCTTGATGTAATTTGTCCATCTCAAACCAGAATCAAATTACAATTAGTTGTACACTTGACGAACACGGAAGGTCTTGTTATCCTGTTCATTTCCCAGTGAAGTTCTACAAATAAAACAGGAACATTGGGGGCGTGTCAAACAGGAAAATGGGGGGTGTGGCTTAAGACAGCCTTTGGTCGCCACCCACCACATAAGTCGCCTTCAAGCCTTGACGTAATTTGTCCATCTCAAACCAGAATCAAATTACAATTAGTTTTACACTTGACAAGACATGCCTGGTTCATTTCCCAGCAAAGTTCTACAAATCAAACAACAGGAAGCGAGGGGGCGCGACTTAACACATAGCCTTTGGTCACCACCCACCCCCCTAAATCGCCTTCAAGCCTTGACGTAATATGTCTCAAACAAATCTCAAACCAGAATCCAATGACAATTACTTTTACACTTGAAGGTCATGCATGGTCTTGTTCTCCCGTTTGTTTCCTAGTGATGCTCTTCAAAGCCAACAAGAGTAACGCGTGGGCGTGGCTTCAGACACACACCCACCCCATACCTCCACGCATCGTCTCCCAACAGGTTGTTGTCTCCAAGAAGCTGCCCTTGCTTGGCTGTTCCAGAGCTAATTCTTGATCCGCTCTCTGGGATTAATTCATCCGTGACGCAGAGACCTGACCTGGACATTTAGCAACAGTCAAAGGCCACGATTGAAGCAGGTGCGACGATCCTTTTCACAGGCAGCGAGCAGGTCAGACGCTGATGCATCTGCTGCGAACACGTCTATGAATTCAGTTATTCACAAACCCATGAGACCACTGGCGGTCAAAGTGGCAAAGCACTCGAGCCATCAAAAAGCACCCTGGGCTCACTCGAGCGATCCTCCAGAAAGTTTTGAAGAGAACGGCGACCCGTGTTTAATCAGCGAGAGGGTTCGTGGTGGAGAACGCTCTCCGGGTGTAATTTCCAATTCTTCCAACAAAGACCTACTCATCAACAAACCCCTTTAGTCGGAGAACGCGAGACCCAACCACCCGTATCCTCCGCCGCGGCGCTACCTTCACGCCGGCGAGTCCTGACTGACATTTAGATAAAGGTGAGAGAGAAAGGCCCAGCTGAGTCGCTGCCCGTCGCCAGGGTAAATTCACGGCGCCCTTTCAACGACTCGGAAGTCAAATTATAGCTCGCGGTCTGACATTTCCATTGTATTGGTAGAGTGCTGTTCTATTCTCCTAATTAGGCCATTAGGTACATCACTGATCTCGCGCCTAGAGATGGCCGGCACTAATAAAGAACAGAGAGAGCGAGGGATAAAAGAGAAGCGACGGTGAGCAAGCGAGGGCGAGATGAAGGTAGAAAGAGAAATGGATGCGCAAACGGGAAAGTGGAAAATGGAAATGTGAGGAGATAAAACCCCGTAGCCCTTGTAATAGCGCCACTTGCCTACCAAAGTAGAAGGAGAGCTGTGAACCGAGAGAGATGAATGGATAAAAAGACGTGTAGAGACAGAAACCCAAAGAACGGAGACATGAGGTAAAAGCATGGAGGTGGGAAGGATTGGGAAATGAATACAGCAGACCTTTGCCTAACCGATTCAAAGAATGCAGCGGAATGAAACAGGAAGATGATTTGGTCCCGGGTTCACAGCAAGACGTGGGACAGGGAAGAGTGCGGACGACTCCACTTGATGTCCACATCGGGATGTACAGAAATACTCAAATATGGCTCCTTCCGTATAATTGGACCCGGCGTGAGATGAAATATCAAACCGACCCCTGAGGATGAACCTCCAGGCCTTGCCGAACAAACTTTCTGGACGCGTGAATGGACGAATAAAGTGGATTAACGAAGATCCGGAAAGTTCCCACCTCAGTGGTTCCTCATGAAACTCTTACAGAAACAATCCGTCCACGTCACCGTGTAATTGACTTGCGATTCTCTCTGATCCTGTTATGGCGGGGATCTGCGTTACAGTCAAGTAATAATTTAAACATGGCATTTCTCAACCAAGCGAGTCATTATAAGTTTGCTCATGTGAGCGTTATTAATGGAGAAAGGTGACGTCTAATTAAGAGTGTTTGAATGGCCTTGACCTTTCTGTAGACAGTCTGTAAATTATAACCACGGGGTTAAAATGTGACATTAATTTTCTGTTGTACCTGCTAACGCAGCCATGTAAGCGCGATGTGATCACGGTCGGAGGGGGTAAAAAAGTTAAATATTTAATTATCAAATCTGTGACGCCTTTTTGGGCGAAATCATTAAACGTACAGATTCTAGCCGCAATAAAATCTCTTCACTCGCACAAGAGGTGATGGCAAATGATATATGCGTTAAGGCTGGATAGTCTCCATGGCAACCGCTGACTTTCACACAACACGCAAAGGACGGGATGAAAAAGGTGCAATTGCGTATGCAAATGAGCATTAATTGTCATGTGCAAAGTGCTTTAATCGTTCTGCTTGCAGCCAGGAAGGTAAATAAAGTCGAACTGCGGCGACCGTTGCTCTTCATTTTGTTTGACACTCACCTTTATCCCGTATGATTTATACGTGTTGCCTGTCAACCTATTATGCCAGTAAACAATGCCTTTTATCTACAGTCGACGTCAACCGACCATTTGAATTTTCACGCCGCCTCACACACTCCAGATTAAAGATGTCGGTCAGCTGTAATACACTGGCAAGCTCTAATCTGACCCCCAGAAGAAGAACTTCTATTGCCAGTCCCTGAGAAATCACAGACTTGGACCATCTCTGTCAAACCTGAATGAACAAAACCAATTCACTGCTCATTCCATGTGGAATAACCAAAGAACAACTGCTCAGAATCGCTTTAAATCGGTGGTTAAAAAAAAGCTCAGACACTGACGATATTCATGGAAGTTGCGTGAACTCAAAATGTGTGAATTATGATGTTTGTATCGTTTTGTGTCAAAATTGAACAATGTTGAGTAACTGCTAATAGGTTTAAGAAAACGTTACAGAATGTTGGTCCTTGATTTTTTATTTCGTTTTTAGTTACAATTTTATTACGTTGTATTTCCTGAAGTTTATAATAGCTCCATGAGTGTGCATAAAAATTAGGGTACAGGACTGTATTCTACAATACACTAATGACAGAGTTTGGAAAAAGACAATTTCTTGATGGTTCACATTACAATAAAGTGCCGTTATAGTCCAAAAATTTAAGTAATTCCAAATGAAAGTAGTTTATTTTTTCATAAGTACCTAATTTTATGAATTACTATTTAATAGTAATTAATAGGGCTAGACAACAATTCACTTTGTTCAAAGCGGATTTATGTAATTACAATTTGTACAAATTAACAACTTTCTATCAGAAACTAATATACAGTTTATTACTATCAATAGTTTATTAATGTCAATAGTTTATTGTACATAAATACAGTGTGAGAAACATGCAGAATAAGCAGAATAAATGCAAATTTTAAGAATGATCATTTATCAATAATGAAAAACAGCATTTATTAATAATAAATAATTTTATATAGTAATTTTATAATAAGTATAATTTTATAATAAGTATAATAATAAGTAATTTTAAGTAATAATCAGTTTACCTCAGCTTAAAAGATCCCTTTCCCGGAAAGTATTTCTCTTGTTCTAATAAAAAATCATCCTTACAGAATGAAGATCTAACATTTATTGTTCCGATTTGGGAATATTTGTATCTACTGATACGGAATAGAAATGTGAACTGATCTTACGACCCAGCATTGGTTAACACACGTATTTATAATGTTTATCATAATGAAACACATTTTTCTAGACATGACAGAGAAAACCAAAATATAAAAGAAACGTTGAGTTTCTAAATCAGAGAATTACATTATTCAAATTTCTTCAAGAACAGAGACGCAAAAACGATTTGAAAGGACGTCCAAGGTAATCCACCCAGTCGGTAATGTTGCTAAATGACGCTATAAACTCCAGTAGTCGTTTAGCTCAGTGTGCGATTTCTATTCCCTTGTTGGAAATGTCCGGCGGCGCAGGCGAGTGTGCGGAGACGTGATAGACACACACTGACGGCTGCAAGTGTTGCAGAACTCCAGAGGAACCAATGAAAAGGAGAAAAGGATGAAGAAACCACAGCAAGCCTGAAAACACTCTCGGATTCACACCATTCATCAAAAGCCAACCAGCTCTAGACTCCACTCCATCCAGCCACATATTGCTACGTATATAATCGCATATTGTGAATAAAGGCATATTGGTATATCATTGATGCGTGTTCTGCGCATTATTTTGTTACATCACTCCAATAAAGGTCATTGATGTCATGCTTCTGAAGTGTGATTTTTTTTGACCGTTACAACACCAGTTGTCATATTTTACACACAGAAATACATTAATGCATTAATTTCTAACGTAATCGGATACAACATTTAAATACCGTATTTATGCGAATGTAAGCACCCCCCATTTACGGCTTTGTTCAATTGCTTCTCTTTGGTTGAACTATGTCAACATTCTCTTAAAAATAATATTTTTTTCTTTATTTAACAAACCAAACTTGCGACTCCTATCGTTTTGGTATCGTTTTATTTGAATAACAGATAACAAAAAGTCGATTTTTGTGGTCAGGATTATTAGCATACGTAACTTTTTTTACGCCAAGCAGTTTGACCAGTATTCGTACCAGCACTTGAGTAAAATGTTGAGTTGATACTTTTACTTCCATAGGAGTAATATTTTTTTTACTCTTGCATTTATACTTCTACTTAAGCAATGAATATGACGACGTCTGACAGCACTGGCCAAAAACAATCTGCTCAGATGACACGTCCACAAGCATTTCCTCTCCTCCAGAAACCCGCCGACTGCTAAATACTGACATTTCCCAAACAAATTTGACCGATGTCACCTCGACTAACAACCCTAAACGCGCAGGGCGTCACAAATATTTACATCCATTCCCGCTTTCCGCCAGACGCGCGTCGGGTAATGATGCGCGGCTCATTTGCTCGGCCACATTAGATTAAGCCGAAAGCTTGTTCCGGTGCCAGTTACAGTAAAATAAAAAAAGAAACGTTTGATAAATCTTTGGTTTTCCCAGCATTCCGTTCCACTGTAAAGTGACCGATGACATCGGGAGACGCATCAGGCTTCAGTTAGTGAGTGCACGGAATGTAGATGAATGAGAAAAGGAAGTGTGTGTGTGAGCGAGTCCCTGCATGGATTTAATGCGGGAATCCATCACCCTCTATACATAAAGTATGTGGGGGAGTGTTTGGGGGCTTTAAGAGGTTATTACACACTCTTTCCCCACAGTGGGGACCAAACGCGCTCAGAGTCCAACCTCCAGCGAAGATGAATCACACCGACTTATCTGGTCTGAAATAAAAGCCAAACAAGCACTTCATCTTCTGACATAAAACCGTAAGCATGTGGCGCTGGGTAAAGCCGAGCGCTGGTCACCTTGCGGCTTCAGGGCGATACATCGCTTCTGCTGTGAATACAGTAGCTGCTTCCACACCGACTATGTGACCGAGATACAGAGTGATGTCTGAAAACAGGAAACGCTCCATCTCAGCCTTCTAATACAAATCAGGCGGATCGGGAAGCAATGCTAGGAAAGGGTTTCCTGTGAGAAAGCTACTAGACTGTGTGTTTTAATAAGTCGTGCATTACATTTAATTCAAATTGCATATCATCAATGCTAATTAAAACATTGAGACCAATCCATCGCTTTCCCAAGTCGCTTTGCTCCTTTCAGGGTCACGGGGAGGTTGAGGTAATCTCTGCCCGGAGATCAGTAACTAGTAGGGGTGGGACGAGACACTTTTCCCACGAGACGAGACGAGTGAGAGAGCAAGCTTCCTACTGTAGCTTTGTTTCTGGTATCCGTCGCTTTTCTTGTCGCTTTCTTTTCTTTTTTTAGGTGAAACCATGACTCCAACCGAAAACAGACTTTGTTCAAAACAAGCAGATTTTCTCGCGCGTGTCATACAGCCGCTGTTCTCTTAAAGGCACAGCGCAGAAAACGGAGCAGCGCATATGCGCGTCGCGGGTGTGATCTATTAATTCAGTCTGTTACACTGCTTTCTGGGTTCGATTAGCCATGTCCGTGCCGTCATTGATAGTTGTAAGTTACAACTTGTAACGAAACGAATGTGTTATACTGTATTAAAGGGTTTAAATACTTATATAAAAATCAAATCCATTAATTATCACGATATCCACAGTATTGCAAATATAGCAAAAGTGGCGCTAAAAATTCTCGCGATATCACGAGATGCAATCGCATCTCGCGAGAAGCATTGGATCTTGCGAGATCTCGTGCCACGAGATCTCGTCACACCCCTAGTAACTAGTAAGTATAGTAAAAAAAAAAAAAAATAATAAAAAAATACAGTCTAATATTACAGGGTTGAATTTTCGCCGGCTTTGCATTTCAGTCGACTTTTGTTACTCCAAAACAAAAACTGTAGGCCTGTTTACAAATTAAATTTAGAAGTTTATTGCTGGTAGACTTAAGGATTTTTAAAACGGGCATTATTTTGTAAATATTAATTGCATTCGATGCATTTGATAATCGCGGTATCAGGAAAAAAATGCAAAACATCTACATTTTTAATTCCTCTTTTCTAGAAAATCTACAATCTATAAGTCTGTAAAATTTGTCCATTTGTGTGTGCATGTGTGTGTGTCCGGTTCTCTGATTGGTTGCCCGCCAACAAAGGGTGTGTCCAAACCCTGTGACCCAGAAATGTAAAAGCGGTTTAGAAAAATGGCTAAATGTTTTGAGGAAAAACCCGCAATCGGAGTCCAGCTCGAGTCAAACTCCCATCCACGTTGCTGTGAGATGACCGTGTCGTCCACTTCAAATTTTTCATTGTTACTTCATCAACTCGATTTTGTATGCACTTTCTACAATGCTACATTATTTAAACATTTATTATTTTGAAAGTTTGCACCTTTTCTTATTTAAAACGTACGTTGAAACTTACGTTTGTTTTAAAGCTGTTCCTCCGCGTTAAAATGTGCCATGAAAACCAGAGGGAAAGGCTGTGTGATGGACTGTTGAAACCAGCTTGAGTGTGAAGCTTTTCACTCTTCTGACCAGCTCTCTCCCAAGAGCAACGCCGGTCAACAGAGCCGTTTCCATGGCAGCAGAGGTGAAACACTGTTGTGCTGGATGTGTGTGTCTGTGAAATCAATGGCTCACTGGTCTCTGCTCTCAAATTCTCCTTTGGCTGATCTCTTAGCCTGAAAATCCCATGCGTGGCTGCCTGACCTCACCCTTATCCACAGCCGGACCCCCAGACGAGAGCCGTCGGGGAGACGGGATTACTGAGATTTATTGTCATTTGTAAAAACCTTTCGATTTCTCCTGGACAAATTTGCTTGCAGTTCATGGAACCTTTTGAACAAACACGGTGGAACCTCGGGCTACGAGTTTCAGTCAATGTGCTCACACATCAAAAAAGGAAAATAAGTCAAATGAATTAAATTCCAAATTAAAATAAATTATTAAAATGTATTTCTAAATAACAAATACAAACATGACAGAAGAATTTTTTTGCATTTTGTTTTACTAATTTAATCATTATTTTTACTGTATTTTCACCCTTCATCTTCATAGCGTTTTGTATTTCATTCATATTTTATCTTTACTGTATTTTATTGTATTTCCATCTTTAATCTTCATTTTTAACTGTACCCAACTGTAACCCAATGTTTAAATGCTGGACGATTGGAAAATACATTTCACTACATGTCAAGTATAATGTGTATGTGACAAATACAATTTGAATTTGAATTTGAGAAGGTTGAAAAACATGGGTTTTATACAATTACTTTGTAGACGTGAGACTTCAGCTGGGGAAGACGTTGATGAAGGTAGACGAGAAAACTGAGATCAAGCTTGGAAATTATTTGATAAAAAAATGCAATCTTAATCAAAATTATGCAGAATGGGGACATTGAATGAATGAATTGGTGTTTCCACACATACACACCCTAAGACAGAGATACACATAATGTACACACACATCTTTTAGCTCGATAATATCACAATTTAATTCAACAGACATCATTCTCTTCTCATAATCAAGTGGTATCAAGAAACTGATCACTTCTAGCCGCGGCGTCTCCATCTTGTATTTTTTTGCTCAAAATACAAAGACGAAAATATAACTAAATAGACCACTTGGAGACTCGCGTTTAAGAAAACTTGTGCATAAAATCACTAATGAACCAAAGTTCCACCGCAATTTAGATGTGAAAAACTCTAGAGAGGAAATGAACTAATAAAGTGACTTGCCAATTTAAAACTTTTAATTTTCATCAAGAAAAAGTTAAAACGTCTGTGGATCTTAGAAACACAAACAGAAAGATTCCCAAAAAGTAAATAACGGTGGGGAAAAAAAAACCTCACATAAATCATAATAAACACCTACTTTAATTACTCCACAATAATCCCATATATTATAATGTATATTACTCTAACATTGGTTGCAAACTAAACCTTTCAAATGTTTGTATAGAATATTTGTACGTATATGCGTGTTACCTGAAACAGTCCAAATACAGTCGACTCCACTTAATCGTATATATATAAAAACTATATGAATAAAATTCACAAAAGTAAACAGTTTAACAAGTGTTCTGCTCTCTATATAATACTTAACAATTTACCAAAAATAAATAACAATAACAAAATTGTACACTTTCTAGTGCAAATTTAAATTTGAAAACGGGTAGTAAAATTAAGCTCAAATAGCTCATCTCTGAATCCTGCTGGGAGAGCACATGCATGGGACAAAACGCAACGCTTCCGGGTGGTAAATTATGGACATTTAATTTAAGCCAATCATCACCGTTTCAAAATTGCGAAACAAGTATTTGCGTTAGATTACTCTTTAGTAAAAAAAGTTTTTATTTATAATGCCATTATTCCCATCACTGGTCATTTCTGGGACAATTCGTTCATTTTCCTTTATTTAACTTCGCTAAACGCTGGCAGTTTATGGCAAATTTTTCTCATTCCCCCTCAAATTCGGCCCAATTAGGCGGATTCGACTGTATACAAATCAGGTTAGTCTAAAGCTAAAGAAGCGAGGTACAAACCAAGAACAGAATAAACTCAAGCACATCCTTGTAATCTGAATATGATGATATTTACGCAGGTGAGAACAGAAGATTTGCGTTGTTCACGGACACGCGGGTGATTTCTGGTGTTGTCAATTTCCATTTTCGGCATCGGATGCACTGAAATGACTTTTCCGCTCGTTTTGACAGGTGTGACTCGCGGGAGACGGAAACACAACGTTCAGCACAAATACAACTGTTGTCTTTCAAAATCAAATCGAGCCGTACAACACTTCCCTTTATCCTCCTCAGAAGAAGAACAGCAGAAGCGTTCTGGCGTTTAACCAGCCATAAAGGAGGAAAATGACCGTCCCGAGTCCCGAAGAAAACCCAAACGCAATTAACAGCTTTTCGTCCGACTAAAGCGACAATTTCATCACCAAACGTATTGTTCATTTGCGCTGACGAGTCCTCACCTCACCAGAACCACAGTTCGTCTTCCTTCTGTTCGCTTCTTTGAAAAATACTTTCTGCAGCCTTGAGTTGGAAACCTAAAGCCACCGGTTATTATCCGTCTTCTCTGCGTGCGTATGGCGGCGTATTGAAATGTTCTTTGAAGCTCGGTTTGCCAAAAAAAGAGTGAATGTATGGATGGCTTCCGCAACGAATAGATGTAAAAATCAAAAATTTGACGGTTTGATTGGAAACAAAGACTTATAAAGAGTTTTGCGAGTTCCGCCTCGCTTTGTGTGAAGTTCAACCGAGGAAACCTTCAGGGCTTTGCGTGTAAAGAAGCATGAGTCTTTACCAGTCCATTTAAAAAAGAAAAAAAAAAAAAGAAGAAAAAAACAAAAGCGAGCAATTTGAGTGTAATTGTGTAATTATCCAATTTGCACGACTCTTTCGAACAAATTAGTAAATGTGGGTATTTATAGTTTTCCATTTTGGGATAATCATAGTAAACCAGTAAGAACAAAAAGGTCCCGGGAGCGAGTGTCACGGCGAAAATAAATGACAGTCACATTAATCACGTAGATCAAATACTTCCATATTTTTCCATCAATATCAAAAATCATGTAAGAAAAAAAATATCATCACTTCAACCCACTTTCACTCAGTTATAAAATATGATTTATGCCCAGAACAAGACAACTATTACAAATACTACAATACATCATTATTATTATTATTATCACTGTTTTGTTGTGCTGTGTTTTTGTTATTGTGTTGTTGTTGTTGTTGTTGTTGTTGTTGTTGTTGTTGTTGTTAAATCCATTCATTTGCTCAAACTTTTTCAGAACAAAAACATTCTTATGCCATAAAAAAATACTTTTTGTTGTTATAAATTCATTTATTTGATATCATTTTTGGAAAAAAAAAAACATTGTTTTGCTATTTAAAAAAAAACATGTGCACTTTTGTTGTTGCTGTGTAGTTGTTGGTGTTTACCAATACATCTATTTGTTCAAACTATTTAAAAAAAAAAACATTGTTTTGCCATTAAAAAAATACTTGCATTTTTGTTGTTGTGTTATTATACTTATTAAATTAATTTTTTTTTTGTTCAAACAAATTCAGAAAAAAAAACCATTGTTTTTCCATTTTAAAACAAATTCGCACTTTCAAAATGCCCTAGGCGCATTCAACCCCCCCCACACACACACACACACACACACCCACACACCAAGCAAAGTTTTGTTGTAGTTTATTAGTCTCACCCGTTGCATTTTTCAAGAAATGCCTTTCCAAAGTTTAAGAAAAACAAACAAACAAAAAAACAATCTAGTTTTCTTTCTTTCTGAATGTGTTTTTGCTCACTGGGAGCACGTGTCCTCTCAGTCCCCTGGACCGTCCTCTCTCTGGAGAGTGTTCTATTTCAGGAGAGCGGCCTGCACAGACAGCAGAACCCAGCTGTGTATAAATGTCTAATCCCATCGCGACTGGCGCCTCCTGGGCACTCGGGCACATCCCTCGCCTCCTCTACCCATCGCTGACCCCACCAGATCCTGTTTGTGATCCTCGCCTCGTCAGAGAACTCAGCCAGAATGACGAGCGAATGGAGTATTTACTTTCCTGGGTGCGACGCAGAATCACAGGAAATGTAATAGCGCGTGGTTTGAGACTGATGTTGGGCTTCTGCTGACTCGGTGGCAGCGTGGCACAGTTACCGTATTTTTCGCCGTTTAAGACGCACTTTTTCTTCCCCAAAACTGAGAGTGAAAAGTTGGTGCGTCTTATGCGGCGAATGCAGAAATCGTATTACATACGTTGTCCCGCTTTCTTTCTCACGCAGAATCTTGTGAAACAATTAAACCATGATTTCCAAACGAAAACAGACTTTGATAAAAATAAAACAAGCAGATTTTCTCGCGCGCGTCTTTAAAGCTAAAACAGCCGCTCTTAAAGGCACAGCGCACTAAAAAACGGAGCGGCACGCGTATGCACGTCGCGGGTGTGATCTATTAATTTTGTGTTCGATTAGCAATGTCCGTGCCGTCATTAGAAGTTGTAAGTTACAACTTGTAACGAAACAAATGTGTAATACTGTATTAAGGTGTTTATATACTTATATTATCACGGTATCCACGATATTGGGGAGTTGTGGTACAGTGGTAGAGGACTTGGACTGGTGTCCAAAAGGTCGCCGGTTCGAATCCCCCCTACGACTAGTTCTACAACTAAGTGTCCTTGGGCAAGACACTGAACCCCACATGCCCCCCGGGCGCCGCACTGTGTGGCTGCCACTGCTCCGAGTTCGTGGCTGATCGGATGGGTTAAATGCAGAGAAAAAATTTCCCCACTGAGGGACTAATAAAGGTTCAATTATTATTATTATTATTATTATTATTATATTGCAAAATCCATATCATGGCACATCTCAATACCGGTATTCACGTTAATACCGCTATACCGCCACATATTTATATGTTTGGCATACAATTGTTCTTAAACTGCTGTTGACTTTTATTCAGTTGATATAAAATAGTTTACTACAGTATTTGGTTCAGAATCTTTTTTTTCTAGATTTTCCTCCTTTAAAATTGGGTGCGTCTTATATGCCGGTGCGTCTTATATGGCGAAAAATACGGTAATAATAATGTAATAATAATATGAGTAGTTGTAAGGCGCTTTTCACGGTTTTAACTGTATCAAAACGCACAGTTGAGTTCTTCATTGAGTAGGAGTGCTTAAAATCGAAGTCCATCGAAATTCATGCTCAATCTCAATCATCCAATCATAAAATGGAATCGACGATGCTGCCACGCCCCCAGGTCATGTGGCTTGTGCAGTGTGTCAACCTAACAGCCAATGTCGACGGCAAAGGCAGGAGACCCTTCGACAGAACTTGAAACTCCTGTTTTGTGGATTGTATTGTGGATTTCCTCTGAGTTGACAACGTTCTTGTTGTCGCTAAAAGCAAAAAAAACTCTGGTTTTATGCGTTTAATTAGTGTGCTAGAACCGTGGTCCGAAATCCAAAGAAGAACACATCTCAGTTTAGGTGATAGTTTAGTTTTCAAATGACTGAAGATCTAAGTTATTGTTCCATTATACTGTTAATAAATCGAGAATCGAATCGAACCGTGACTTTAGAATCGAAAATGTATTCAAATCTCCTCCTCCTCTCTGTCCTCCTCCTCGTCCTCCTCCTCCTCAA
>CM051502.1:1641112-1681139 GCA_028031935.1 Paedocypris micromegethes | reverse complement strand
AAAAAAAAAAAAAAAAGTAAACAAATTCCGTGAAGGATGTTGAGTCATAGAGCTGCACGATCCCGGAAAAAAATGAGAATCACGATATTTTTGCTTAGAATAAAGATCACGATTCTGTCAAAATTCTGAATCATTTTGCTATTTTTTCCATTTCAAAAATGTAACTTTGAACACCAGGTTGTCAAACAACGATAGAATAACACCTATTACGGTTTACTTTAAATTTCAATAAATGACGTAAAAAAAACGTAAAAGTAATTATGTGAAAGGTAAAAAAAAAATCTTTAAACACATTTTTAATAATTTTATACCTAAAAAAAAAAAAAAAAAAAATCTTTCAAACGATTTTAGCTTTAGGACCTGTCGAGACGGGCGGGGACGGCGACGACCAGGATCTGCTGTGCGATGGGTTCGCTTTGACCAATCAGAGCCAGGAGTAAAAAAAAGGGCCAAAAATGATTCGTACTTAAGCAGAAGAGATTGTCACGCAACCGTGAAGATACGTGCAAAACGTACTTGATAAAAAAAAACTCTAGATGGCACGAAATTTACTCAGAAATTTTACTAAGAAACACTTAAGTGCTTGTTCTCAAGAACAGACGAGTTTGGCTGAATCGTATAAATGATGTATTAAGATCACGAAAAGGATGGAATCGAGATTGCGATCTTTTAAGTATTAATTCTGCAACTCTATTCAGGCTCAATAACAATGATTAAGTTCATAAATTGTGAGAAGACAAATGCAGTGAAAATGTGAGGCATTTGAACATTTTAAAGCTCTTCGCATTTGATGCAGTTTTGGGCAAAAGCATTTATTAATGAGAAAAATTTCACATTGCACCGTAAAACCACTATTCTATTATAAGGTGTTCTATTTTTCAACACTTCTGTCATGATGGCGTTCAATTATAGGTAGCTGTTATTTTCAGCTAGTCGGTCATGATGTTATACTATGACTATATCTATAAATATCATGCACAGAGTGAGTGTTGATGACTTTTTTTTACAAAAGCACTGCTTTTAGAAATATGCGGTCCACTAGAAGACCAGAGACTCTAATTCAACCACGGATCATAAATATGTTTTCCTTTTCCATCAAACATTATAGACCATTGACAAAGATTATCCCGTCAGAAACGGAACATAAAAAAAACATGCACAAATAAAAACTCCTTAAAACAAACAATAACACTGTAAAGAAAAAGAAAAAAAGGCATATGTCATGCATGCTGACGTGACCGATGACGTAACCGTGAAAACGGGCTCGTCCAGGGATATTTTAGAAACGAAATGACCCTTCTCTACTGTCCAAAAATATACCACTGTAAAATAAACAATAGCTTGGAAAATATAAATGCAAACGAAATGGGTCTAATAGCCGAAACGATAAACTAACAACACTATAAAGAAATGTAACAAAGTAACCAACTCACCAAAACACACAAAAGAAAATACAATCCATTAACCTGTTCTTTATTCAAAAACAAAACCCAAAACATGTTATTACAACACTAAATTAACAGTACACACAACTCTGGATTTGCACTCTTGATTTGTTATTAAATCAAATGTAAAAACATATTGTTACTCGTTGGCTTTCGAATGACGCTGTGCATGTTTCAAATCTGTAAATTGGTATTGAATTGTTTTAATAATCTATATTTTAACTGTTCTTATTTGTACCCTTGTTTTATGAGTTTTATTACTCTTGTATAAAACTTTTATATATGTATTCTTTTATCGTTTGTATTTTACCATTGTACAGCACTTATAATCAACTACGGTTGTGTAAAATCAGTGCACTATAAATAAATTTGATTTGACTTGCACTGGAGATGACTTACTTAGACATTAAATGAGCTGCAGCTTCACGGATTTTAATGGGAATCTATTATGTATTTGATTAATGTACAGTAAATTTGTAAAGTATAGTAAATTTGCTCACATAATGTAAGTTAAAGATTTTTGAATTATTAAGATCTTTTCTATTAATCGCCCAATCCTAGAAACAAGCGTAACTTATTTTGTGTTTTGGAAGCCAGATCTCTGAAACCAACTACTGTTTTTATTGTTTTTGCTTATTGATTGATTTTTCTTTTTTAACTTACTCTTTTTCCTAATTTTTGAACAGATGAACAAAGAACATTATTCTTCTTTAAAGACTACTTTTCCCTAAATCTGCATAGCGACTTTGCGTTGTTCTGGAACTAAGAAAAGTGCTATATAAATAAACTTGAAGTTTATGTGCATGGAGATTATATAACTTTTGTTTTTTTTTTTTTCAGACTTCATCTCCCTGCATTTTAGCAGTAAGAAAAGAAACAGGCTCCTTTCATATCTCGAAAAAATGCCGTAACTCTTGGACAAAATTCTCATGGATGTGTTAGGCTGCCCACTGCTCCGGTGTGTGTGCGTTTACTTCACTGCGTATGCGCACTAATCTAAAAAGAAAAACTAAGTCTTACCAAACTCAAAGTAAGGAGTTTTCCCAATTAACTCAAGCCACTAAATTGTTGTCCAATTTAGACGTTTTGAAGCTTATAAATAGAAAAAGCAGCAAAAAACAAATACCGAAAACGCCCAAGAGGACAAAAAGGACACCAGAGATGAAATGCTGCAAGTAAGAGTCAGACCCTGTTTGAAAACCCCAAAGATAGTGACTAACAGACAGAGAGAAATACAGACAGAGAAAGTGATGGGACGAGAGGTGGCTTTCATCCAGAAAAACCTGGCCAGACGGGAACCAGAGTGCTAAGCGCTAGGAGCTCCAGCAACCTGGTCCTTTTCATCTCTTCATCAGTAGGGTTCAAAGCCACAGGCAAGCCTTTGATTCCATCACTGCCACTACTCCCTTGATGTGGAAATCTAAATTTCAGTGAATTGAAAAAGGAGGGGGAAAGAGGGCGACACATTACACCATATGAAGAAATAAATGTGCCCTTCACCGCCCCAGAGCTAGTGCTAATGACACGGCGGAGAAAAAAGAAAGATGTTGGGGGGCTTGAGATGAACAAAAAAAAAAAAAAAAGGAGGGAACAATCTGCGGAAGATGCGTATCCCAGTGTTGAATACGAATGGCTTCCCGGGCAAAGTGGATATTATATGGGCTGGACTCAAACATAGCAGAATGAGGGTTTCTGTTCCGTTTGGACTGTGGAACGCAAAGGTCCAGAATTTCATTTCATTCATAATTCAACCACGAGCTGCAGGTCAGAGGAATCTCTCACCTGTTCGTCACTCAATCATCAGCCTCCAAATGCTAATAGGTCAAATAAAAGGATAGAAATATAGATCAAGAGTTTTGTTATTTTTGTGACAATCAAGACATGAAATTTGCAGTGTTGGTTTTTGTGTAACTGTCGGTTTGTTTGTTTGTTTGTTTGAAAATACCCAAGACCAAAAATAATTTGCAATTCAAAAAGTGTTTTTAGTCTAAATTTTACTCAACGTAATGTTATCATATCAACATTTTTTTTTTCTAATCTCGATTAGTCATCGATTATTTCAATGTTGAAATAGCTGATTAATGGTTCAAAATCTGCTAATTAATCAAATTTTAAAAAGTGAGTTAACACGTTATAATAAATCAAATCACTTCAGTTTTTGAAAGATTTAACTTTAGTTGTTCTAATATGCTTTGAGCCAACTACAGAGTTCCAACACTTTCTGAAATATAAAATTCAAGCACTTTAAGCACTTTCAAGGTCCCCGCTTTCAAGTTTTTCCAGCATCACACAGTTGTGGTAAAATGTATATTTAAAACTATGCCTAAACACAATCAAAATGAAACATTACCATTTTGGGGAAAAGTTTTGTGGTATTGGTGGGGGGGGGGAATGGACATTACATTTTAGTAGACCTTACTCACATTAGTCAAAATTTGCATTCTCTCTTTATGTAATGTTAGAAATTAGAAATCTACCCTTGTTCTCCATTTTTAGCAAAGTGTGTTTTAGTTTAATAAAGTGTAACAAAGGCGTGAACACTGCAACAATAAAAGTGTTCATGCTTCCCAGTTTCTGCACTTGTAATCAGACCTGGATCATAGTGATCAGCCTGTTTATTCACAAACTCGGTTTATTTATCTGTCTCTCTCTGTCTCACTCTCAGAGTCTATCAATCAAAAGTGTGAAACCAGACACAGAGCGGTAGAACCACCTAAGTTCGTATCCTGATTCCACTGTTTAATTTCAAGCACTTTCAGTTTCAACAGAATAGAGATTGTGATCTTTTAACTAATAATCGTGCAGCCCTAGTTCCAGCTTTACATGAATAATAATAACGAGTGTTTTAACGATAATACCAGTGATTCCGTGTCAGACTCGATCTCCTAACAAGCCTTCATCATAACGGTTATCAGTCCTAAACCCTGAGACCAAGCTAAGACTATTGTTATCATCCATAGCCCGTTTCCATCTGGTCCTCACTTTCACACAAGGTTCTTTCTCTATATATAAAAACGATCGATTTCAGAGGCTCTTTATAATGTTTCTCGCTTCCCATCTGATAAGAACTGAAGGTTTTATTGGAAAAAGATAAATTCCGTCCATCTTCAACTGTTTAATCATACTCCAACCCTCTGAAACATCTATAAAAAAAAAGTGCCATTGTATAGCGACCTCACATTCAGTTGTGACTTTTCAGAAGGTCAGCAATATTTCTTCAACCCTTAAAGTCAAAAATGTAGAGTTATTATATCCTTCGGCTGAAGAAAGGTTACGGGAGATTGTTGACAGCAGTCTGGAGGCGAAAGCACTCGACTACGGCAGGAAGCGTTAAAATGCTCTGGAAGTGTGATATGCAAACCATTCTTTCCATCCCGCACTTCAAACCAAGTCAATAGCCATTAATGGCCACTATTAGCCACCGCGGTTCATTGGAAATTGTACGGATAAACCTTAGAAACTCATCAAATGCTCAGCCCAAGCCAACAGCGGCTGAAGCTCACACAAGTGCAGCTACTCTCAAGCGATCGATACGGCCCAATCAATGACCAACCAGAGCAAAGTGCTTAGGAACGATTGTAAATTCTCAAACACCCGTCAACAAGCTGCGTCTTCATCCATCGGAAGACAATGGAAAAGCAATTGTGACTGGCAAACAACGTTGTAATAAAAAGTATCAATGGATGTCAAAACAGTTGGGAAGCGTCGTGTTCTGCCGAAGAGCCGAAGAGAGTTTTGAAAAAGCCGAGCATCCTCTCAAGGCCAGAAGAACCGTTAGCGGAAAGACGAGCGGCGTTCCTTTCCCAGACGCACACAAAAGAAAGCGCACAGATGTCAGCTGCATCCGAGACAGAAATAAAGCCGAGTCTGGATGGATCGTGATAATCGAGCGCCGTCCGTGTTTGCGTGATACAGAACATCACTGCCTTCAAAACAAGCCGAGGTAAATATTCTAATAATTAACATGCTAAAACCGGACTTACCTCTAAGCTACTTACTAGGGTTGTTAGAAAGGTTTACGGAGTTGGCTTTCAGACCACTATGTCGGTTAATCCAGCTGCGGAACTGCCAATCATCGGCACTGGGAGTTTAAAACGCTTACAGAAAAGGATCAGGTGATATAAAAATGGAAGTACTTCCAAAAACTGCAGAGAGAAGCAAAGTCCTGGAACAAAGGAAACACGACACGGGATACGCTGTAACTGTAGAGCTTCTCGAGCTCAAATCTCAGCCCAAATTTCAGATCCGGTTGTGATAACGCAGCGGTCTGGAACACTTTTGGCTGAGAGACACATAAACACGACACATTTGTATAAATGAAGTCCAAGAGAGCCTCATCTAATGTTTAAAACTAAATACAAGTAAACGTATGCATTCTTGTGAATCAGAAATCAGAGAAATTTCATTGCCAGGTCCCATAAAGTGCCAAGTATTCCATAAAGTCCCTAAACTCTACGTGAACAAAAGATTCGACAGTGGAGATTGCAAGCGTAAAATTAAAAACGAAAAACAAATGCTTAGAATTGACATTTGATATTTTTTTTTTACATCTGATTTCATACAGAAGCTGCTCTCTCCAAAAAGACGAATAACTCCAATTATGTTAATAAGTACGACACTCCTCGTCTGCCTTTCTTTTAGCCATTCGATAGTCTTCGACAAAAGTGTTTCCGATTTTTGCTAGCGAACTACTGAATATAATAATACTGACTAGTGACTACTGATAATATTAAAAGGAGGGCAGGAAAGTTAAGCATTATCCAATAAAAACATGGTGCTGTCCCGAGGACAGCTGTGATTGGCTCCAGCCGCCTGCAACCATGAACATGAGAGGCAGGAAATGAATGGAATGAAATGCAGGAAAACATTTTGTATTTTTATCGTTATTACATATTCTTAAAGCTTCATCTGTGAGCCAGATGAAGCCACCAGAAGAGCCTTTTATGGCTCGCGAGCCAAAGGTTCCCTACCCCTGTGATAACGTACCACTTCCCTGTCGACACGTGGACCATCACCGCCCAAAAAAAGTTGGTTTTATTAAACAAACTTATGAATGTGCGGAAAAGTGAAGCGCTTTATGACTCACAAAGCAACTACCACGACTTGGAAACGACTGCATCACAATAAAAAGCTGACTTGCATGCATAATCAATAATTCTTCTTTGAGCCTCACTTAAAGTTCATTGTTAATTGCCGGTAGTTTGTCGTCCGTACTGCTTAACAAAAGTACTGCATAACAACTGGCAGCTATAATGGTTTCACGAGGCCGACGGGAAGCACATGGCATCGTGAAAAAAAAAAAAACAGCCAAGTGAGTTTTACTGTGAATGGATTCATGCTTCAATAATTTTAATACGGAGACCTAGATGAGATCTTAGTGGTCGCCTTTGCAAAGTCACTCTTATTCTAGCTCTCCGGAGAGCCTCCGTCTCAGTGAAGCCTGCTTTATGAAATGAGAACATACCAGCAGAATGGAAAAGCCTCATTAACTGACCTTTAAAAGCCACTCGCTGGCGCCGTAAACGCGATCCGCTATAAATCACATCAGGTTTTTGACACTAAAGGCAAAAGTCAGTTTTCTCCGCGCGAACTTGCGTGTTCATACACCGAGCGCAGATCAATAAAGGTTCATCGAAATTGTAATATTGTATAAATCTCAATAAAACTTGAATTACTCCACTTTTCATTTGTATTTCTTCATCTGAATCTGAGAACTTGATCTTGGCTTGAGACAAACAGCTTTTGACAGGTAATTCCAGACATGTTTCGGTAGAAATCTGAAACGTTCAAACCACTAACAATCTAAAACAATGGGAGTTTTTAAAATCGTTCCATCAGTCTTTGTGTAAAAACTGTTTTTTTTTTTCCATTTCTGGGTCAAGAGGGGGTAAGGCCAATCTCATCGTGTTGGTTGATCGCCAATCCATCGCTTGGTGAGATACACAGACATGTGTCTGTCTGTTTTCCACTATGAACTGAGGTGTTCATACACTAAATCAGAATCAGCTTTATTGGTCAAGTATGTGCATGACAAACCAGAAATTAGATGTGGCCTGACTCCGTCTTTTCTCCCTCTTGTTACAAAAATTTCAAGAACAAATTGAATTGAAATTAAAAACAGAAACACAGAAAAAAGTAAAATAATCATTTACATAAAAAAGTTGTGTTTTATTTAAACTGTAATATTGTATAAATCTCAATAAAACTGACTGAATAAAAACTCCCATAAAATATACATATTTTTTAATATATTTTTGATATAATTAGTCAATTAACGTAATTTACAAGAAATGTTAAAAAAAAAATTTTTAAATAAGAATGAACAAAAAAAAATATATAGAGAAATGGAAAATTACGTAAATTCTCTTAAAAAAACGTAGCTTGTGATTCGTATCACTTTAATGTCGTTTTATTGCTCCGAATCTTTTGCGTTCTTATGGACTAAGCGTTAGCGCAGATCTAACGGATGCAATAGGTCGATCTTATCAAACATTGATGATGGCAAATATAAGCACCCTTCAAGTTTTTGAGCTTCTACAATTGAATAAAAGGGTCTTTATATTTGCGTAAATAATCAGTTACATCAGTTTTCATTCATCCTTTTAAATTCCTAGAGTTTAATCTTAATTCAAATAGAGATTCTATTTCTTAGTTCAACAAATAGAACCCGACACAAAATTCCACACAAATATCAGTAAAGGACTACTTTCCATTTCTTGGTCACGATGAGATAAATTCAACCTTAGAGTCTTAAAGGACGGCGAATTACATACAGTCACATTACATACAGTCTGTACAATTTCTAATCTCAAAATGTCCCGTTTATGAACTGTGGCATTAAAATGGAGACCTGGAGGAAACCCTTGCAAACAGGCCAATTCC
Source organism: Paedocypris micromegethes (assembly GCA_028031935.1). Classification (NCBI taxonomy): domain Eukaryota; kingdom Metazoa; phylum Chordata; class Actinopteri; order Cypriniformes; genus Paedocypris; species Paedocypris micromegethes. Next base: position 1,672,812 of record CM051502.1, on the reverse strand, counting down.
ACACCGAACGTGGTCTTCACCAGATCCTCCATGCTGTGAGACGACAGAGCCAAACCATCGTGACGCCCGTTGATAAATAGTTTTGACGGAAACACAAAAGCGATTCTTATAGCTCTGAAGTGCCAATCATAACAGTATGAATAATGATGCTATGAATTAAAATAAAAGAGGCAAAGTCACGCTGACCTCCAGCTAAACACCATTGAATTACCTGCCCGGATGCAATTTCCTCATCTAGCTAGAAATGAATAAACTAAAGATTTGTTAAATGTATAGAACGGAAAAAAAAAAAAACACAAAGTACATTGCTTCAGTTTCACTTGAAAAAAAGAATAAGATAAAAACGTACTGCTCATTTGAACAATTTTTAATTTCTACTGATACTTTACCCATATTAAACACAAAATCAAAAGCCAACTGATCAAATGTTTTAATGCTATCCATTCTTCCAATCATCCATTATGCATTCTATCAATCTATCATTCATTCATCCACCCAACCATCTATCTTTCCTTCATCGTTCCATCTATTAATCTAATAAGGTCGCCATCCATCCATCCATCCATTCAGCAATCAACCAATCAATCAATCAATCCATCTCTCCCTTCATACATCTACCTCTCTCTACATCCATTCACATTTATTGCTCTCATCTTTCCTTCCAACCATCTATTAATCCATCAAGGTAATTGTTCATTCATCCATCCATCCATTCATCCATCCATCCATCAACCAATCAATCAATCAATCAAATTATCCCTTCATCTATCCACCTTTCTTGCCCTCATCTTTCCTTCCAACCATCAAGGTCATTGGTTGTTTGATGGATAGATGGATGAATGAACAATCAAATCAATCTATCTCTCCCTTCATCCATCCACCTTTCTTTCCCTCATCTTTCCTTCCAACCATCAACTTCATTGTTCATTCATACATCTATCCATCCAATCAATCAACCAATCAAATCAATCCATCTCTCCCTTCATCCATCCACCTTTCTTTCCCTCATCTTTCCTTCCAACCATCAACTTCATTGTTCATTCATCCATCTATCCATCCAATCAATCAACCAATCAAATCAATCCATCTCTCCCTTCATCCATCCACCTTTCTTTCCCCCAACCTTTCTTCTAACCATCTATTATTGTATCAATGTCACCATTTATTCATCCATCCAATCAATCAATCAATCAGACCAACCAATCTCTCCATTCATCCATCCACCTCTTTTCCCGAATCTCTCCTTCCAACAGTCTATTAATTCGTCCATCTTTCCATCAATTCATACATCAATCCATCCGTCATTGATCTTTCCATCCATCTAACTCTGTTTATGAAGCATTCATCCATCCATTCGTCTCATCCATCCATCCATCCATCCATCCAAGAACCAGTAGTTGTAATGCAGAATGAAATGATTTCTCAACGCCTCCAGGGAAGCAAAATAAAAATGTTGACAAAGACAAAGCTCATCTAGAGAAGTGGAAAGGATAATTCAACATCCGACACGTACAAATCATGACCGTACCCACAGTGACCAACCGGCCAAGAACCTCGCCACAACAGCATGTAATAGTACAGAAGCAGATCACACGTTCCGGACAGATGTATTTTTAGACGGGCACTTCTGTTGACAGCTGCAGCCTGGCGTAATGAGACTGTGGGCACCAGGCACCGAGCATGATGGGAAGGGAGCGCACAGGGTGTGGGCGAATAACGCAGCCACACATTAGTCCTGATAATGGAGGCTTGTGGGCTGCTGCGAGCACATTACCGCAATTGACCTCTGACCTTCGGAGAGGCTGGGAGAGAGGGAAGGCCAGCGCTCTCTCATCATTCCATCCCAAACGGCTGTTTTCTCACAATCATCTCCGTCCATTTTATTTGGGGTGAAGGCAGTGCAGGCGGCGTGCCGAGACGTAGTGAACACAAATACCATTAGCCGTGTCTGTATTTACACTCACTCGCTTGACGGACAAACTGGGAGGGAGGGAAAAAAATGTGTTTTAATGCCGAGAGACAGGGGGAGTGAAACGATTGAGAGAACATGAGGGGCCAGGACGGAGAGAACGGGCGAGGCACAGTAAAAGAGGGAGTTGTTAAAGAGGAGGAAAAGTGTGAGTGAAAGAGTAAGAGAAAAGAGAGATAGAGAGAGAAAAAGGGAGAGTGACAGAGTAAACGTGAAAGACAGAGTAAAAGAGTTTAAGAGGAAAGAGTGAAGAAAGAGAGAGAAGTGAAAGAGATTGATGTGGTGAGAAATAAAGAGAGAAGAGAGACAGATTGATTAAAAAGAAAGAGGAAATGTGTGAGTAAAAATGTTTGTGTGACTAAGAGATGAAGAGAGAGAGAGTGAATTATGAAAGGATGAAGAATGAGATAGAAGTGAAAGAGCTTGATAGAATTAGAAAAAAGGAAAGAGATTGATAAGAGGAAGAGGAAAAGTGTGAGTGAAAGAGGAAGAGATGAAGACAAAGTGAAAGAGAGATAGTGACAAAGTGAAAGAGTTATAAAGAGAGAGAGACAGTAGAAAAGGGAAAGAGGAAAAGACGAAGAAAAATAGACAAGTGAAAGAGATTGATAGGGTGAGAAATAAAGACAGAGACTATTTACAACTTTAAGTAACAGTCATTCATTGCGACTGGGGAGAAGAAAAAACATAAAATGTGTTATAATGGATTTTCTCTGGTGTGATATAAAGAGAGAACGGTGTACCCCTATTTACTTCACAGTGAGGGACGAGAGAGAGAGAGAGAGAGAGAGAGAGAGAGAAGGGGAGAGAGACAGAGAAGGAGAAAAAGAGAGGGACAGAGAGAAAGGGGAGAGAGTAAGAGAGAGAGAAACAAAAAGAGAAAGAAAGAGAGAGTGAGAGAGAGAAAAAGGGAGAGAGACAGTGTGTGTGTGTGTGTGTGTGAGTGAGAGAGAGAGAGAGATAGACAGCGAGAGAAATGTGAGAGAGACAGAGAGAGAGAGAGAGAGAGAGAGACAAAGAGAGAAAGAGAGAGAGTGTGTGTGTGTGTGTGTGTGTGTGTGTGAGAGAAACTATTTACAATTACAGTAACATCAAATTAACTCGCTTTCGCAAACAAGGATCTCGAGCTCATATGGGATCACACCAGAAAAAACCAGAGGAAACTTGGCAGGTTTCATGTATAAATAACTATAATTTAATTAATCTCACGTTGGAAAGAGAAAAAAAAAAAGAAAAGAAAGAAAGAACAGTTTAAAAAACAAACAAGACGGAAAGACGGAGCGAGCACGTTGCGCATCCATGAACGTCGCCACTTGACAAACTAGTCTCCGACATTTACAGCCAATCAGATTCGTTTTCCGCTCTAAAACCATTTTGCGCTTTGTGAAAAATCGCAAGGTTCCCGCTGAGTTACGTCAACTACGCGCATCACAACAAACACGATCTCAACAGCAAAAAAAATAAAAATAAAAAATGAAGCAGCACCTGCGAACGACACCTTGATGGAGCCAAGATGAGGAATTAAGCGCGATGATGCCAATCATTAAGTATTCATGTCTCCATTTCGGGGAAATAACGCAGAATTACTCGCACTTAATTACAACCGTTTCCTCGTTAAGAGGACATGCATTTTTAATTCTTGACATCTCGAGTGTTGTAAGTGAAATCAACGCCCTGCAGTAGCTCATTATGCTCCGTGTGTGTGTGTGTGTGTGTGTGTGTGTGTTTCCGCTCAAGATGCTTTTCTCCAACTCTACAGTGTGTGTAGAAAACTCTGCTGCATTCCGTCTTCATTTAGCATCTGAAAACACTCAAGTCTTAAATGCCTGTTTGTTTATTTATTTATTTCACTACCATATTAACGCTAAAATAAGCGCCACCGTGATTTTTCAGGCACAAAATAAAAGTATTTATTTATTTTATTCTTATATTTGTGGCAAATTTGTGGCAATTTTTTTTATATTTTTATTTTATATATTAATTATCTCTTGAAAATACAATTTTTTTCAACAAAACGAACTTGTGACTCTTATCACTTCAATGTCGTTTTACTTTAAAATTTACAAAAAAAACTTTTTTCATCCAAAAGGGCGAAATTGCTTTTCCGGTTACAGTTGTTCACACATACGAGAAATATATTAATAAAAATAAATAAATAAATAAAAATGGCTATTCGCAAACTGACTAACAATAAACAATAGAGTGAAAATATTGAAAAATATAGAAGTAATGAATATATCTATAAATATATAATAAAAATATAGATAAAGAAAAATAATTTTAAAAATCTGTTCTAGAGATGGGAACTACACATCCCATAATGCTTCACTGCTCACTGCACGCCAGACTAAAGCTGACTGAGCTTGGTTTGTGTTAGACACAAAGCACATGCACGCCACTGCATAAAGATGAAATTTTTCCATTTTTTTTGTGATTGCTCCTGGCTAGAATTGCGGAAAAAATGAGCATTGATATTTACGAGCATATTTGAAATTGGCGATAAGCACCCTGTTTTTGAGCCGCTGAGATTGAAAAAATGTAAAAAAAATTGAGTGCTTATTTTCACGTAAATAAAGTATTTGTTTATTTTTTTTATCAAAAACTGCTCTTGATTGGATCTTGTTGAAGTGGATCTTGTTTAAAGTGCTGACATTCAAAATTAAACTCCAAAGCAAAATGAGATAAATTCCGAGATAAAAAGCAGTTATATATATAACAGTCAATAAATATATTGATAATTATCATGTTTTGGTTTTTATTTACTATTGATGGCACTTTGTAGTTTTTGCAGTCTACTATTTTCAGGAAAATTTGGCTATTACAGAAAGGGATTCAGACTAATAACAAATAACAAAAAGATAACCAAAAAAAAAAATGTACACATTAAAATAAATCAATAAATGAAAATTATAATTAATTACATAACATTGAACGAAAAATAATCACCGTGTAACATGTGACATAAAAAGCAAGAGTGTCGATTGTTCAAAATGCAAGAAAGAACACAGGAAAGTAAAGAAGACAAACGAAAGTAGTAGTTAATATTCAGAGCATCTCTGTCTAAATATAACAGGACTTTCATAAGATTGCCAATTTAAGAGGAAATACAAATCTGGAAAAGATCTGTGATCTGCTGTGCAACAGTCTACGTGAAAAATCCAACTGTCTCTGTTTTCTCCAAACAGAGCAACACGCGTGTTTGGTCGACAAAACTACCGTCTGCTCACGCCACGGTGACAAACGACATACATTAATATGATGGAACAGAGGAGTCGGAGCAGATTGTGTTATTAAAACCTGGAGAGAGTTCCAGTGGAGACGAGTCGCTTTAGAGTAAAGACCTGGAATCGCAGCTCCAGCTTTTCACAATCGGTTAAAACGCTAATCTGATTTGACACAATTTGGGGAAAATATATCGTGCTTGAGGAAATAAACCATATTTATGAAATGCGACTTCGGATTTGTTAATGGGAACTTCACACACTGGTAATTCTGTAAAATGCTTTGATCATAATGATAATCTGCATAAAGGTATAAAAACACATGTATTAAACACAAGAGTCCACGTTTGTTGCTAATCAGCATAGTCAGTATCGTTAGCTACTAATGAAATTACTAAAACCTTGAAAGAAAATTGTCTTATGTTTGTACATCTGATTTTGCTGATATAAAAAAAAAAAACAATGTGACCGTACAATGTGGAGTTTAAGCATCAAGTTGATAACTTTTAGTCCACTTCCGTTTTACTCCGAAGGCCGGATTGTGCAAAACCCTCAAAAATAATTATAAAAAACAAAAAAAGATTAAAGAACATAAATGAGATTATTAGCTAAAATTAATTAAAATCTTTTAAAGTAACTGAAATTGTCAGGATATTTGACTCATGAAAAGAAAAAGCCACAAAAACAATTATTAAAAATGTGAATCAAGCAGCAAAATAGTAGCGTTTTCTATACCTGGTGAAAATGTGAAGTGAAAATTACAGGTTTCAACATTGAAAAAAATAGTTTTAGAAACAAATGAATGAGAGCCAGCATGACCGCATCGAATTTGCCTTTAGCTGCGACAATGTTCAGAAAAGTGATCAAATCATGGTTTTAATGACACTCAAAAAAGCTGCTATTCTGAGAATAGCCAAGGCAAAGCGGAAAAAAAAAAAACATCAAGCAATTAAATTTAGATCCAACGGGTTTTGCACTGTGAGTAAATATTACGCTTCATTCAGCAGCACAGTAAAACCTTTCCATCTCGACGCAAAAAAGAAAAGCAATTACTTTCCCATGCTGCCGCTTCTACAGAATAACTACCTGTCTGTGGCTTTCTATTTCACTTACAGCCGCCATACTAGCGCAATGACGGCCTTATCGCATCGAAATAGAATAAACGTCTGACGCAGTTCTTGTCCAAACACACAATTCTCACGGAATTCATAATTTGGAGAAGTTTTTTTTTTTCAACTTTGCTAAAGAAAACCACGTCTCTATGAAGTCAGTCCACTGCTTTCAAACAAGCTGGAGGGACACGGATTAAAAGACGACTACATCTGTCAGTCAAGATCTTTAATCACGGGCAACGAGGACTCACCACACACACACACACACACACACACACGCACGGCTATCAAGGACTTTCATTTGAATAATAAGAAAAGACAGGCATTGCAAAGACGAGATGTGCATGCTTATTTGAGAGACCAAGGTCAAGCAAGGGCCATTTATTTGCATGATGCTGACTTTAAAGTTTAATTCAGCTGCTAAACATCCAGGATACACTGTAGGTAGCTGATTGAAAAGATGACAAGAAGAGAGAGAGAGAGAGAGAGAGAGAGAAATAGCAAGCGCATTTAAAGAAGAGCTGAGGTGTGTGATTTAGGTTTCTCAAGGATGGCTTTTAGTAATGGGCTGTATGGAGAATTCCGAAGCAACTACTTGTTCCAAAAAAAAAAAAAAAAAAAAAAAAAAAAAAAAAAAAGAAGCAAAGTAGACAACTTTGGTCTCCAATAACGTATGTTTCAATCTATGGTTCAGCATCTTGATTGATGACAATATAGTCTAATGTGTCAGATCAGAGATTGGCCAAAAGATTAACGTATTTACACAAATATAAGCATCCTGCGAATATAAGCATATAAGAATTCTGTTACTGAGCTAATAAAACGAATTAAATAAATGTATTTGCATTGATTTGTGATTGCTCCTTGCTTAAAACGTACATTTACGTGCATATTAGAAATCAACAATTCTAAGCAACCCCCAAGTTTAAGCCACTAAAATTGGAAAAAACGGGTGCTTATATTCACGCTTATATTAACGGTATGACACCAGTTTGTTTTATTGTTATTACTTTCTTTCCATTTGTCCTCATGCCTTCGTATGTTTGACGGTGTCAAACATGGATATAAACTGCGAGAAATCCCAAATAAAAAAAAAAAAGCTACTGTGATGTTCAGTTGTGCAGAGCTGCCATTAATACAGCAGATTGCGTTCACCATCTGGAGTCAAGATGCTGTTGTGTTTGGAGTATCACTCGCAGGCGGAATCAGCTCGCGGCCATTCGTCTTGTATAATGCATTCGATTTGACTGAAGCTCTCGAAACAGTCACTTGTCATTCTGCTGATACATTCATCCAGATGAAAATGCAATAAAAAGCACAGCATCGCATTGGGCTGCTCTTTGATTGGACACATAATTCCGTTTTAATCCCGAGGGTTCAGCTGCTGGATTTAATAGAGTTAAAGTAGGGATGGTTTACTCGGACAGATTACAGGAAGTGCCTTGAGGTGCATCTTTAGAAGTCCGTGGTTTGCTCAGTGACAGGTACACACCCCCTAGCTTTGATTGACAGATGGAGTCTTTACGAAATAAAAATGTACTTCTGGAAAAAGAATGTGGAAATGAAAACAAAAATAAATACAATTTGAACCTGTAACCTCTTAAACACAAAGTCCAATTCCCTACACTGACTACAACTGCCCAAATTAATATAAATTTAAATCAGAAATTGGGAAAATCGTTAATCTCAGACACTAAAAGGTAAAGATCTAATGTTGCTGCTACACCGGAATGAATAGCAACATTATAAAGTGTTGCCATTTAGATTTAATTAAACTCTACAAAAATGTTAAGTCCAATTTTTTCACCCCTAGTAAACATGTATTTGTGATCAAAATGGCTAATAGATTTGGGGAAGATGAATGAGCTGAAAACGTGCCTTGCTTTGTTTGCGTGGCGTTACAATGTCATGACACTATCAACTGGGGAATCGACAGATAGTGATGGTGCGCCTCAAAATCAGGATATGCCTTATAGTCTCAAATATACGGTAATCTGCATAAACCTCCGACTTCTCAAGCTCATAGGAAGCACAGTTACATTAATCTTAAAAACTTCATACTACAAGAAGAAAATACGTAAAAAATTGAATTTGGCGTGTGTAAAAGAGAATTCTCAAACCTCATCGACTTCCGCAACCAGTTTTGCATCACCATAAAAAAAGCCCTTAACTTGTGAGGAAGCATTTAAATCTGTGCCTCGGGAGAATCGTGGAGTAGGACGACAGGAAACACCAGGGAGCGCACGGAGAAGAGACCAGGCTTGAGAAATGAGAAGCTCTGACTGAAGTAGAGAGGAGGGGCTGGAAGGGGGGCTTCTGACATACCAGAGAGAGATTGATGCGAGTGGGCCCGTGTAATATCTTTAAAGTGGCAGGCGGAGGCCATTCTTCATTTGTCTTCCAGAGAAATGCTCTGTCACCGCAGCCAAAAGGAATTGGAAATGTCGCTTCCCTTCCCTTTTAGAGACGCCAGTGTTATGACATCCCGTCATACCCCATTTTATTATTATTATTATTATTTAGGAATTACTCCGTTTTGGTTACGGGATGCTGCCGCATGCTGCTCAGAGCTACCGTCATCTTTACTCGGTTACTTAGAAGGTAGAAGGGGGTGAACGTAGAACACAGTGAGGTGAACAGGGAAGTGATGGATGTGAAGTTGACGTCAAGCTGGAGTTCAAAACCGTAACGTGATTGGTACTTGCGAAGTTGCAAATACAGTGAGATTTAGAGACTATAGGTAAAACCAAGATATCTTCTCAGTTTGCTTCACCCCAACACAATGAAGGTCTGATCCTTGCATATATTTGCGTTCCACTGCTCAACGTATTGGCTGAAAGAGAGTGTTTGTGGAGGGCTTCTTCTGAGAATGGATGGCGTTGTCCAAAAAAGCCGCCACTTTGACACCATTAGAGATTAAAGGCACAAGTCATATTGCTCAGTCTCCCTGGGGCCGACTCTGTCATTCGGAGCCAGTTAAGATGTCTGTGTTTACAATACAGGGACAAGAGCATCGTTCAGTCACGATGATGCCGTCACTCACGCTTCACAGCCAAATAAATCTCCAGCATGGCTTCTCCAGACCTATTACACCAAGTACTCTCGGAATACTGGAGTCCATGCCATTGGATGATAGATTCTCTAATCAGAAGCTGATTATGATGAAGTCGTCCCACGGAGAGCCATTAAAAGAATGAAGAAAAGCACCTATGATGAGAATCAATAAAACCGCAGTGAGCATAAAGCAGTGTTATGCTGGATGACACTCTCCTTCCTTTGAGATTGCATGCTCTCTTTCTCGGGTTTTAAGGTAATAAACAGACTTGGCGGTCTGTACGCTTCCATCTTCTCTAGCGCCGAAGGCAGAAGGAAGAATTTTAAGACTCTCTGAAATGTCTACGTCTACGTAGTGAAGCAGAAATGGCCAAACAGGCAGAGGAGACCAGCAAGAAGACTAGAATAGTCAAACTGTCCATCTGTCCATCTTCTGGCCGGGTTTCAGGGGCAACATCCTGAGCAACGATGCCCAAACTTGTCTTTTCCTTGTCACCTCAAAGAGGCAAGATATTCCATGGCCTTGAGACATGGTGTCTACAAAACGTCCTAGGTCATCCTCCAGGCTTCCTCCTGGTCTGACGTCTTCTTTGGTTGCGTGTGTATTCGAAACAGATGCCCAATCCTCTTTGGCTAGAAAACAGGCTCTAGTCAGAGTTCCTCGCAGGAAACCAAGTTCAACCAAAACGTAGATTCTACAAAGGATGTACCCAACGGACTACGGCTACCCAGAAGCCTATTTATGGCATAACGCTAAACCACATAAAGGTAAGCATACCAAGATGCAGAATTTCCCGGTTCTTTTCTGGTCAATGGTTCATTAGCAGAAGTCGTGGTGGTCCGATGGCTGCTGATGGCTGCAGTTCTGTCACTGGCTGTCGCGTTTGGGCCGTGGTTGTCTTCATGGTGTGGGGAATTGGGAGGAATGAGCAGGTAAGACGTGGCCTCTGCAGTTTTGGCATTTTGTCTATGTTTATCGTGTTCCCACGCTGTTCCTCCTCATTGCCTCTCTGTAAGACTCTCCCTGGTGGCCATGTCACTCTAATTAGGTGACAGACGGCAGCAAACAATATCCCTCATTACTGCTGACATGGCCGACGCACAGCCACACACAATTGTTTTTCTTACTCATATAGTCGGCCGAGACGCACACAGCAGGACGAGGCCGCAACAAAGATATGCACACATCCAGCCATCAATCTCCAGGAGCGTCATTCTCGCTCACATCCTCAAACAATCAGGCCAGAAGGTGAGCTCCATTTTATCCAGGGTTAAGCAGATATTGGGAAACCTGCCCATTATTTTGCTGGAAATAAAGAACTTAATGCCGCTTGGTGCTTCTCTTGTCACTCAGGTGATTGGCAAAAATCAGGGCTGGCGCTGTGTTTGCCGTATTTAAAGGGGGTTAAAATAGTACATGGTTTTAGAAACAGTATTATAATAGGGAAAGCTTTTTTTTTTTTAGCTTTTTTTTGTAGCCAAGATCATTTGGCCTAATTTGGTTAAAATTGTCAATAATGGCTTTAAAAAAAAAATTGGGTTAAAAAAATGTTGAGACGGTTGATATTGAGGCTCATTAGATAGAGTTTATCAGGTTCGAATCCCTGACTGGCAACTGCGGCGTCCCCGAGCAAAACACTGAACCTGATCTGATCTATTGTGATTGAAACTTTGAGAGTCTTGAAGCTCTATCATTAACCATCAAGATCATTACTGGTATAGCACCATGCTACCTCAACTCTCTGATCAGGATCAGGAATTCTTTATTCATCACCTTGGGGAAATTCTTCTTCCTTTCAGAGTTGACAACCTTTGCTTATGATAAAAACACACTTAAAGATGAAAACGAGCATAAATAGATAAATAGTCTTAAAACTCAAAACCATATAGACTATATTTGCAGTCACACATATGGTGGTGATTCGGACAATGTTAAACCCGTAAATGTTACAGATTAGTGTTTTTCAGTTGGCTACGTGGAGGAAAGATTTTCTGTGTCTTTCCTGTGCATAGTAGGAGTCTGTTTTGCTGAACGCTTCTCAAGCCGGTCAGCACGCTGTGAAGAGGGTGAGACGGAAAGTCCAGAATGGTCTCAATTTTGGACAACCTCGTCCTCTCAGCCACTTCAGTCAGAGAGTCTAGGTCTGCTCCCACAACATGCCCCGCCTTTCTGATCATTTTGTTCATTCTGTTGATGTTCCTCGTCCTCAGGCTGCTGCCCAAGCAGACTACAGCAGACGTGATGGCGCTGGTTTCTACATCCTTGTAGAATACCCTCAGCATTGTCCTGCAGATGTGAAAGGACCTCAACTGCTTCAGGAAATAGAGGCGGCTCTTCTTGTAGACTGCATCCGCATCTCTAGCCCAATCCAGTTTGTGATCCAGGTAGACCCCCCCAAGTACTCCCAAGATACAGGAATACTCTCCCTTACGTAGCTTACGATCTGAGAACCAACATTGTCTAGTCATCCCTCTATAACGAGGAACGAACCTCTCACGAAAACCGTGTGGTGGAACAATTTTTCTATCGATGTCAGGAAGTCTACAACCTTCACAACACTTAAAAAAGCACTACAAACTGAGCTCTTTCACCAGCACCTCAACACTGATTGAGAAGGGGGGAAAAAAAAGTGGTCTTGTGTTTCGTCTTGTACATTGACTAGTAGTAGTAAAACTTTATTCATCTCCCATGGGAGAAATTCGGATAGTCCGGCAGCAATACACACGAAATGCTAAAACACACTCCAATAAATGAGTGTGACTGACGGTCATGCTGTTCTCTCTTGTAAGTTTCTATAAATTGTGACCATTTACTCCTTTTTAGACAAATTGCTTCACTTGCTCTCCTTTGTGTAAGTCGCTTTGGATAATAGTGTCTGCCAAATAACTGTAAAGTACGTGATGTATGTAGAGTGAAGTGATGTATGTAGTGAATATTGTGATCCCACTGTGTGTGTGTGTGTGTGTGTGTGTGTGTGTGTGTGTGTGTGTGTGTGTGTGTGTGTGTAGGTGTATAGATGACATAGATGTGTCAAATCCAGAGCCTCGTATGACTCTGACTGGCCACGTTTCCTTTCATTTCAAACAGCAGCTAGTCAGAACTACATAAAAAGAACACAATGACTTCAATTTAAACACGAGATCATAACACGCATCGTCTTTTTGTCCGTGACAGTGACTGACACGGCGTCAATCATTCCAACGGCTCTGTGAAGCTTCTAGACAACAACGCTGTTCAGTGTTTCCCGTCCGCCGCACTAACACATCTTTGATGATTTGAAGGCTCAGAAACCACATTACAGAGGGCAAGACTTTGTCGCATTAATGCCACACAACTTTAAAAGGCAGGCGGATGACTGGGATTGCAGAGAGGAGGAATGAAACACTGTAACTGAATAAAAGAGCACTTCACCTTCGCCGCTGAAACGAGACGTCTGATGGAAGAATAGGCAGCGCACCTCGGTTTCAGGTTGCGGATCTTGTCCTTGCTCCTTTAAATTCCTTTATTCAGGCTGTGAAAAGAAAAGTGGAGAAAAAAGGATTAGACAGAGAAGAAAAAATACCTGCTAAAATAGCTGTATTATAAATTGGGTTCAGGAGCGGTTTGCTCCAGCCTGTGTGTGTTTTGTTGGTAGTGGATTGTAGTGCCTTGAAAAGCTTCTCCTTTAAGGTAGTTACACCAGAGCTTATGAGTTTGACATCGGCCTACTCGGGAAAAAATTAATAGCCAAGCTGACTGATAAATCAAATGCCACTTGTGAAAAGTGAAAATAATGCAAATAAGATAGACCCAATTCAGAACCGGAACAGTTAGAATTTAAACTCAATCATTAATAATTATTATCATTATTACTATTAAAACAGTTAAACTGTCCAACATCATCTACTTTGAAAAAAAACAAAATAGCTTGATATGGAGAGAAACTGAGGAACACTTAAATTATATAATAACAACAATGACAAGAATAATAATAAACAAAAACATAAAATAGAACAAAAAAATTGTAACAACAACAGTTTCATACCAATAGCTTTTGTGCTCCGTTTTTCTATTAATATTTTTAGTTTATTTAAACAAACACACAAACACACTAAGATAAAGAATAGAGATAACAAAATAGATAAAGAGTTCCAATCATTTTTTATTAATTTTATAATTTTTATTTTATTGAAATATGAACTGAAAATATTTTTCTTCTTTATTATACAAGCCATTTTAAAAACACAAAGTATGTGTATTTTTCCAATAAAGGTCAGTGTAATGTATGAGATGTACTCTTTACTTACTCTTTACAAAAGTACAATTTACAGATTAAGCAAGAGCTTAATCAGAACAAATGAAGAGTTTCAATCCAATTGTTTTTGTCCTTATTTTTTTTTTATTTTATTTAAATGTAAACACACGCAGAGCCATTTTTTTCTTTATTATAAAAGTCGTTCTTTAATAAACAAAAGTACACACAAAAGCATGTGTATTTAACAACAAAGGTCACTGCAATGTAGGAGATGCACTCTCTCTTCTTTACTCATCAAAAGTACAATTTACAGATTAAGCAAGACAGTAAAAAGACAAACAAACACACACACACACACACACACACACACACACACACACACACACAAACAACAACAGTAAGTCCACTTCCAGGCAGAATCCTAGTCACCATCAAAAGCTCCTTATTCAATTGTCAGAGCCCATAAACCTAAATCTCCAAACTCTTAGCCAGTGGCATTACGAATAAACCCGGCCCTGTTAGTCAAAACATGGTCTTATGGTCAGAAAATATAATTCTCCTTCAGCTTTCATTCCCTCCTGATATCGGGCCGCAGCGGTATCATGTAAATCAAGGACGTAATGCGTTTTCTGATTGAATGAACAAGCCGAGGCAGATGGGGGGATGAGGCTCTCGTGTGTGTTCCTGCCCTCCGGACCGCCGCTCTGGTGGCATCGGGACCCTCGGGCCGTGTGTGTGTGTGTGTGTGTGTGTGTGACCTTAATGGCTGCAGCATATGTCATCACTAATCTGATTTAGAGATTGTGAAGGAAGAAATGAAAGAAAAAGCTTAGAGTCGGAGAGCTGGAGAGGAAGAGAAAGCCATTACTCTGCGTGCGTCTCTCAAGGGAGACGTCTGTGTGTAATATTCAGATCTAGGTCGAGTTGAAGTGTAAACTCTGTGTGATGAAGACGGACATGATGAGCACCGGACCGTCGTATTGACGGCGTTTGCCGATTCGACATTTTAATGTACAAATTATTACGACTGCCAATGTATGGAGCAAACTGATGGAGAATGGCATTAGAATAGATGGAAATGTTGATGAAAAAAATAATTATTCATCAACAATAGACAGAGAGACAGACAAATAATAAATAGAGGGAGTGATAGAGAGAGAGAGCGATAGAGAGTGCACAAGAGAGATAGAGATAAAGAGAGAGATAAGAGAGAGATAGAGACAGCGAGAGAGATGGAGAGAAACAGAGAGAGCAATAGAGAGAGATATATAGAGATAAAAAGAGAAAGAGAGACAGAGAGAGAGAGAGACAAAGACAGAGAGAGCGATAGACAGAGAGTGAGCGAGAGAGAAAGAGAGAGACAGACAGACAGACAAAGACAGAGAGAACGATAGACAGTGCACAGAAAGAGACAAAGACAGAGAAAGAGAGACCGACAGAGAGAGAGAGAGAGAGAGAGACAGAGAGATAAAGAGACAGAGAGAGATAAAGAGACAGACAGAGATAAGAGACAAAGAGAGAGAGAGAGAGAGACAGAGAGAGACACATAGAGAGAGAGAGAGAGAGAGAGAGAGAGAGAGAGAGAGAGAGACAAAGACAGAGAGCGATAGACAGAGAGAGAGAGAGAGACAGAAACAGAGAGATAGAGAGAGATAGTTAGACAGATAGAGAGACAGACAGAGATAAAGAGACAGACAGAGATAAAGAGAGATAAAAAGACATTTCAGCCTCAGGCATTTCTAGTAAAAGCACATTAATACTTTTTTTTTATTGCAAACATGAAAATATTCAAATGAGTTCAATTAAAAGTATTTACGATAAAAACTCTTTGATGTGTAGGCACAACAATACAAAACAGTATAGCATAATAAACAAACACCACATGCATCATTACACAAAAAGTGTTATTGCATTTCATTATTTTAAAAAATTTAAATAAAAGACACATTTAAGAACAATTCATGTTTGAGTTCAGTGCATTTGTAAGGCGCTTTTCACAATTTCAAGTGTCTCAAAGCGCATGTGTAAAATTGTAAAAACAGAAGATTGTTGCATTTTATTCATTGTCCGTTGGTGTTGAGAAAATGACTATGATGATTATTACTATACGTATAACTACTCGTGTAATTGGTTGCACATTTTACATAAAAAGTAAACTCTCCTACATTTGTAAAATGTAAGAGGAGGTTTTTCTTTTTTTGTAAAAAGTAGTAAAAACTCCATCTACACATTACTTCTATTAGTTCAAGCATCCATCCATCCTCCTCAATTTTCTAGCAATGTTTCACACTTCCATTTTCTCCAGCCATTCAGCAAATGTTCCTACAGTTGATTGACAGCTTTCACAAATTAGCATATTGAAGTGTTTCCTCAAAAATAAGACAAATAATCAAGAATATAGGTCGCTCAGAGCAACACGGCAAACAATTTCCCCCTAAAAGCTTTATTCACTTTTTATTACGTTACAGCAACACAAACAACGTCTAACCGAGTTTAAAGCGGAGGAATTGCTCTGTGTTTAAGACTTTCGTGATGATGATGATGACCGCATATGCCGGGCATTATAGCGCCAGCTCACGTTGCCTCAGCAAAAGCGGGATTAAACTCGACTATGTACAAACAGTTCATCTAAAGAAATCCAGCACATTAGATAGCATTCGCCACCCATTTCCTTTCAGCCGCGGTGCATAATGGACTCCTCTGGATTAAATACGCAAGCATTAAGCCATTTCTTTAAGACCCTGTGACGGAAAAACAGCAAGTAAAGACGCAGAAAAACAGACGCGTGTTAATCCATCGCGATGAAACACCACATAAACAGCCAATAACCGCCAGAAACTGGAGCAAAGCGATATTGCTTGTATTATCTGTAGAAAGCGGCGTATAATGCCCCGCGAACGTACAAAACAAAAGTCCCTGTGAAATTGCGGAATTTTATGAGCAGATGAGTGAAAACACGACTGTTTTCTAGTAGAACACAAATAAACGTTTTCTCAAATACGCAAAATATATATTTTATACGGACAGCCTCTTAGAAGTCTATTAATTTATCTTTAGTGAAACCTATCAGTAACTAGTTTATGATTTATAGTTTTTCGGGATTACTTTAGTAACATAAATCGGCACATCACTGCACAAATTACTTTATAATACAGAAATTATAAAGATTTGAGTAATAAGGCAAGTTATTTAAATAATAATAATAAAATAATTAATACATCGGTGATTACCTTGGCTAAAATGCTAATCTTGTATTAAATATATTTTGCTTTATTTCCGCCAAATGTTCTGGATTACACACAATCAATAATTTAGCATTGAGTTTTTAAGTGCGCCATATAATTAAAAAAATACAGTAGATCATCTGTAATTTCTTTGACTAAAACACTAATCATGTATTAAATATTATAGATTTAATAATTAATCATTAAGTTTTAAGTGGGCCTTAGTCTAAAACATACGTAAAAAATACATGTATAATAAAAGCACAAGTTTAAATCCATCTTGAAGAAAGAATGATAACAATTTTTGCATTTCTATTAATAAATGTCCATACGTCAATATCGAAGGTCAGAATCCAGTAAAACCAACTTTTGGAGAATAATCTTATTAATCACAACATTATTCACTGGGATTCGCCTCTAAAAGTTTGCTTTCCTTCAATAGTTAATGTCCGATTATGCAACCTACACCGTACAACAAAAGTTAAGAGAGGGAGTTTGTCAACATGGCCACTGGGGACAGTATTGAAATCCCTCTCTGCATTTTGATCCAAAAAAACGAGAACTTTTGCCCCGTGTGCGAACAAACACCGCAAACTACAAATCTCCTTTGGTTCACTCTGGGTATTTCAGTCTTAACAAGTTGACCTCGTGGGTCTCTAGGTAGCAAGAGAAGTAAATGCATCTCATTAGAGGTCTGGGATGGCCAGTTTTCATTCCCTCTTCTTCGGGCGCTCCAGACGGAATGTTTGTGCTCCGGTCCCGGCCTTCCGCAACCCGATCGATTAATCAAGTGTTGAATGAAAACCACCGGTTGAACTGATTGATTTAACTCGGTTAGTTTAACATCGGAACTCAAGCGGATTCGTTCCAGGCTGCTTTCCATTTAAAACCCAAAAGCGCTCTGTCCTGTGCAAATATGTGCAATAAAAACCACGTCAATAAGAAAACAACAGTGTTAAAAAAGACTGTACACATCCCGTCTGCCATTGGTGACGATAAAGGCCCCAATAAAATGTGGTAAACGAGGTAAACGCCTTTTAAAATAGATTTTGTTATCCATTATATATATATTTTTGTAGTTTTATAATAATTATAATAATAATAATAATAATAATAATAACAACAACAACAATAACTATAACAACAACAACAGTATTATTATCATTATTATTTTTTTTTATATTGAACTCTGTAAAGAATTCTGCCAGAGGTTTTAAAGCTTGGGCATCGATCGCAAAGGCATTGTTGGTAGATCGCATGGCATTAAAAAAAAAGGGGGGGGGGGGGCTAAAAGGGTTTTATCTTTCTTTCAGCTGGAAATACTTCAAGCATCCATCCATTCTCCTCAATTTTCTAGGAATGTTTCACACTTCCATTTTCTCCGGCCATTCAGCAAATGTTCCTACAGTTGATGAAAAGCATGTTGTACGCAGCATATTACAGAATAAATATAAATGATAAAATGTATTATAAATATAAGTATAAATTGTAAAATAAAATGTAAATAGTGACATTGCAACATTTATTTTTCAGTGTGTTGTTAACGCTGCCTCTTTAGACAGTACAAGAAGGATTAATAATAAATCTTTGCCATTTAGTGCACAATAATTGAAATGTGGTATCGATCCCAATACTGGTATCATTCCAAGTTAGGTAAATATTAAATGACAATCATTGGATTGGGAGCGCCAACAATTGTGATGTCACTAATAATAACAATCTATTCTAAATGGGAAAAAAAAATAGCTGAAAGTGCTTCGTCTAACACTTTTAGCGTGCAAAGTAAAGTTGCTTGTGTCTCTGGACCTGGAGTCAATTCACTCGGCAAGACTGTAAATGTGACGTGGACAGCAGACTTGAGGTCAGACAGTGATGTGCAGAAGACATCTCCATTTCCTCTCCTCCCTTTGCTCTCATTCCTTTCTCTAACGCCGTTTCCTCCTCCTGTCTTAACCTGTCTCGGACATAATAGATATCGACAGCCTACAAATTGCTTCAGGACCGGCCAGTAACTTGATTTACTGAAGAGAAGCCCTCTTTAAAACAATAATTGAAGTTTGGGAGAAGTGCTGCGTTTTATATCTTATTGGGAGAGTTGGGAAAATTCCCAATATTATTGTTGTTTTGTTACTATTCATTATGCATGCTTATTAATTGTATACAATAATTATGCAAATAAACATTAAATCTCCAGACTCCAGACTTTAATATATTATTTTTTATAAACTTTTTTTTGCCAAACAACAGCTTCCAGAGCAAAACGAGACAAACAAACAAACAAATAAAAATAAAACGCAGCGTAAAAAGAACATTCTTTTAGATTTTTTCTAGATTTTCAAGATAAATGTCTATTTAAAACATCTTTAATTAAAGCTGTGTAGAACATCCGAGTTAGAGACCGAACTTCCCATTTTATCATTGGGCCCAAAACTTTTGGCCCGTTGCTGACCAAAAAATTGCAAAAAAAAAAAAAAAAAAAAAAAAAGACTTACTGAGACAATTACAGAAACTTACTGAATTACAATTACATACACTTACACTAGAGCTGCACGATTCTGGATAAAATGAGAATCACATTTTTTTTTCTTGTCTAGAACAAAGATCACAATTATTTTCACAATTTTTTCTGGATATGAACCATGAAAATCAGGCTGTCAAACAGCAATATAATAACACATATTACTCTGAATTTGAATAAATGCAATGAAACATAATGTAATGTATAAGTAATTTTGTAAAGAAGAAAAAAATAAAAATAAAATCACCATTAAGCTTAAAAAAAAACATTCCAAGGTACAGTATCATGTACAGTTGAGGATAAAAGCACTTTTCGTTTTAAAGCACTTTGGAAATGCTTATTAAACAATTATTATTTTGTAGGTGGGGATAATAATTTTGTCCTCAACTGTAGATGTTTGCTGTATGTAGTTTTCTGAGTGTCATCTTCTGGTTTGAAACCGCAAAACACACACACACACACACACACACACACACACACACACACGCACACACACACACACGCACACACACACAGAATAAAATCCTTTTTCAGGTAGTAAAATTTCGGAGTTAATATCTACCGATATGTTTCCTCACTCCTCCTTGTTTATTTTCAGTTTTATTTATTTATTTAAACTCGACTGCTGCTCGACTCACATCCATTGTCTCGACAGAAGTCATGCTAGATCAGGGGTCCTCAATTATAAACTTGAAGGGTCCACTTATGACATTTCCGTTCGGTCTGAGGTCCGGAAAAATATCGGTCAAGTTGCAAATATGAATCGATATGTGAATGGCACGTCATCCATATAGAAACAACATGCTTCAGGTCAATCTCTCGATCTCTAAGAATCTACTACTTCATAAATGTAATCCCTCCTTGTGTGAGGTTTGTAAGACCCAAAACATCTTCATAAATTTGACACAATATTGTTCACCTCCCTTTTCTTCATCAAACAATCTGAGAAAGATCATAAATTGTGAATTATCCTTTTGAGTCCCTTCAAACAGAGCAGTCACCACTACACACTCATTGACTATTTCAGCATTAGAGAAAGGTGTCTTGTGTTGTCCCAGGACACGTGAGACGTTCGTTGCCTGTGTGTGTGTGTGTGTGTGTGTGTGTGTGGAGGGTAATTTGTTCAAATTGTGCGTGCTTGGATTAATAAATGGCATTTCACGATCACTTTTGACGATCGCGACAGTCTCATTGCAGATTAAACACATTGGTTTTCTGCTTCGCGCGGATGCATATTATTCTGTCCACTCACTCTTAAACTCGCAGTTTTCAAAGTCAACTTTTCTTTTCTAATCGACGGCCAGCTTTGAGCTCGCCATATTCTTTAAGGTTAAAAAAATCTCTCGATTTACGCAAACGACAGCTTCCGTTCGCCTGGCTCTGGCTACTCTGAAGCGACCAGAGCGACTAAGCGCCGCGGCCGTGTTCTAAAGTAACTGAATGCCGCCAGAGCGCAGATGACGTAGTTGTCACGTTGCTCTTACAGCGGCTGTGATTGGACAAATCCCGCAGCTAAAACGAGCACAATCATTCAAGATAAATTATACACATTTATACATATATTCGTTTGCGTTGGTGCGTGTGTGTGAATGAACAATGCAGAATAAAAATTGCGCCTGAAAACGCCTTTGGATTTTGATCACAAGAGTAGCATGTTGGTTTTGCCGTCGGTCCAAAAGTAATCGCGTCTGGGTCCGGATGCGGACCGGAGTCCGCCTATTGAGTACCCCTGTGCTAGATCATCTTTCCTTTAGAACACGGTATTTAAATGATCACGGGTTACGCTCGATGCGCGAGCGAGCGGTCTTACGGTCTGACAGAAACCGCTGGTCATAGATCAGAGAGCTCGGCAAAATCGTAAAACTACTGAATTAAGATTGTGAAGAGGTAGAATCAAAATGCCGATCTTTTAACGATTAATCGTGCAGCCACATTCTAGAAGCACAAAATGAATGAATTGCAACTTGGCAGGAATATTAATCTGGTTTCCGCGTCAAAAACGAACGATTGCGCATAAACCAGGTTAAAACGTCTGTAGACTCTCCCACTCTCTAGAATTTAGCATTAATAAAACCATCCGTGTGTTTAACAGCCATCAACCATCATTATCTGTTTCAGCCTTCTTGCTTTTGATTTGCTTTTAAAAGATTCCAGAGTGCAAGAGCAGATCAAAGCTGTAATATTATAATCACTGTATATCTATATCTGCCCGAGGGTAGAAAAAAAAAAACCTGGCCTTGTCTCATTTCTCTTGTAGACTCAGCATTTGAACATTCATTTCAGAGCGGGAATCATGACTGTTGCCTCGATCCATAATTGATTATTCTCCTGAAAACTCCGAAACCTTCACAGCAAACCACACAGTCCACCTCTCCGAGTTAAGCAGACCATGAGAGTAATCACAATCATGCACTACACCACTAAAACACTTCAACTGAAGATTGAACCCTACATAAATCACAAAGCGCACAAACACCTCGTAAAAGCGCTAGAGAAGAATAATGATTGTGGTTTCAAATATGTAAGTGTTATGACAAAATGACGGCTACACGTGCTCAGTAAAGATATGTTCTGTGATTATTTCCTCCCTCAATCCCTCACTAGCATAAGACGACTGTAAACTGGCTTGACCTTTGCTAGTCGTTTTGTTATGGCGAAAAGGTTTCGGAACACGAGACGGAATTTTCGCGTCGACGCATTTCGTTACTCCGTTTTCGTTATCTAGGACATTCGTAGGCTGGGACACCACTGTACATATTTTAGACTATAAGGTGCAAAATAAATTTTTTTTTTATTTAAAAAAATTGAATGTGAAAATCTTATATGTGTATATTTTATATGCTTTATATGTGGAAAAAAAAATACTTTTGGTATCGAGTTGTGCCACAACAGGGATTGCGCAATACAGTTACAAATTCAGGAATTTAATTACATTTTTTAAATTTAATATTACGCTATTTACGTATATAAACACTTTAATACTGTATAACACTCAAAAATTTGTGACAAAATCTGTAAAAATGTTGTCACTTAATGAAAATAGAAAGGGTGAAATTTCAAAAGTGTGATTACAAAAGGCACCAACAGTTTTTGAGCATTTAAAAAAAAAGAAACTGTAAAAATGTTGTAATAAAAATACTGTATGGATATCAAATTTTAATCACAGATTTTTAATAAAAAAAAATGTATTAAAAGAAACCTTGTCGAGTTCTCGTGAACCCAGTGTCTCGTCTCAAGGGAAGTGTCTCGTCACACCCCGAGAAAATACAAAAATTGGTTTCGAGAAAAAAAAATATATATAAAATGTGCCACAACACAAATTTGACACAACCCAAATGTGTGCTGAAATTAACCAATCATTGATCCGCACATCACACGTTCACTGAGATTTCAGGGTTATTTGAACATACGTTTCTAGTATTGTTATCTGACATTTCTAAGAGGCGGATTGTTTTAAAACGCATTAACGGAACAAAAGGTGCCTGAAAACACTTCTGTTAAAAATAAGAGCTCCTAACCTCTCAAAATGACAACAATTGGTTTCCAGAAAACACTAATTAATTAAAAAAACAAACAAGTAATGAACTTAAGGGTCAAACGAGAAGCCCAGCATCACTTTTAGTCAAAAGTGGGCCGAAATTAGCACTTCTAACAGTCAATTAGTCAGCCCCGGTGCACATGGCCAGACCGAGACAGACAAGAGGAGGTCAAAGAGCAGTCTGCTGTCCGGTCCTGGCTCTTTATCAAACGCTTAACGTGGCCGGAGCAGTTTGACACCTACCAGCTGCCGCCTGTCATCTTTTCCTCTCTCTCTCGCTCGGACATTGAAGGCTTCACTCAGATTACACTTACTTTGGCAAACCTTCATCAATCCCAAGCCGTTTAATCTCTTCCAGTAGTGAATCTCCGGCAGCAGCTGCCCGTCCTGTGCCACTTTGATCAGTGGCGCGCACAGTGTGTGTCTGCCTCTCTTTGCCTGATCACAGCTGTCTCTGCTGGATGTGTTCTCCAGCGCGGCCGAGAACCCGGGTACTTAAACACTGTGAAGTATACAAGACTTGCTTCCAAACGTACATGAATGGGTAATGTTCCCCTGTGAGCTGGACTTCAGAGGTGAGCGGCAGACCCATTTTAAACCAATTTTCAAGCCTGCTGGCATCGTCTGACAAAATATAGGTGGCTGAGGGTGGACCGTATGAGTGAAAATTCAAATCACGGTATTTTCTAGTGTCCAGACGGTATCGGTATTATATCACGGTATATCACATGTAAGTAGAACCTTAAATACACTATGGGAAAACTTTGCATTCTAACTTCATTTAAAATGAGAAATGAGACGCAGGGGGACACCTGACGATGCCTCTGCTTTTTTAATGCCGTACATTATAATAGTTGGCGATATGAGTGAAAATTCATATCACGATATTTTCTAGTGTCCAGAGTAGACGGTATCGGTATTTTATCACGGCATTGTGGGTGGGGCATTACACAGAGAGAGAGAGAGAAAAAAAAGAGAGGAGTTTACGCTGTCACGCTTTCTCTCTTTCACGATGGAGCGTGAAAAACAAATGACTTTAAAATAATTTTTTTTATTTTTATTTTTTTTTTATTTTAATTTTTTTAGTTTAATTTTAAATTTTTTTTTGTCAGAGACCAGAGAGAACAAGAGAGAGAGTGCGAGAGAGTGAGAGAGAGACACACAGATTGTCCAAGGAAATCTAACGTCAAAATCTAAATAAAATCTAACGTCGCGTGAAACCAACGTTTAGAAATGATCGCGCATCACTAGTGATCTATTAATTCAGCCCATTACTTTTTTGTCTGTCTTCGTTAATGCTTCTGTGTTGTTGTTAAACGTAACTAAACAAACGTGTTATACTGTATTAAAGTGTTTATAAACGTATATTCATACCGGTTTACTGCCCACCGCTAATATTGGCATACTATTGGGTCTTAAACAAGCGCAGTTTTTGGCCTTTTTCCCTATCAACGCTGTTGTTTGAAAGCCGCTGCCCAAAAGAGCAGGCATTAGGAGCAAAACCTTCATTCGAAAATAGCCATTCAAAAATAAGAATAGGGTTTTTGGGCTTTTATTTTTTTCACTCCCCAAAGCTTTCCTCTTCTCTCTCTCTCCATTGACCGTCAAGTCCAAACTAATCTGGATACCTGTCGCCAGTGTGGCAATCCTCGGTCTGTTCATCTGGCAAATCCAGAGACTCTTCTGTCAACCGAGCGACAGGGGAAAAGACGAGGGGAAGGGAAAAAAACAAACAAAAAAAGAAAAACTACTCTCCACACACTTTTCTGCTGACGCTTGGCTTCTCGGACCAACATACGGCAAACCACTGTTTGGTTCTTTGTCAACGAGTTCTTTGTTCTTTGTGAAGCTAGAAAATACATTTTACTAGAGCGTATATTTATTTTGAGAAGAAGGGATATTAAAAGGTACAACCAGGAGGAATTTTGCAACAATTATTGTGTATTAATTCTGGAATAATACAAGCAATAATAAAAGAATGTAGCATGTTGCAGATGCTCATTTGACATTGACAAGACTAAATAATAAGGGTGTCAAAACTTAAAAAAAAGGCAATGTTATTTGTTTATTTGTTTGTTTTGATTCGTATATTGGAATTGGAAAAAAATGTATTTATGCACACATTTAATTATATTTATATATATTTATTTATAAATGTATTTATTTATTTGTTGTTTTGTTTATTGGCATTTAAAAAAAACATTAAAAACTAAACAAAAAAAACAATTAAAGCAATATACTAAATATTTCTAAAATAAAATATATACCGGTATGTTCAATGAAAAAATACATTATATTATAATTTTTAAAAATTGACTTAAAACCTTTTTTATATCAAACATTGTATCCATAATAGCGACCTAAATCACAAAAACAACATTAACTTTGATGAATAAATAATTCAAATTAATAATATAACAAACAGACACTCTACAGCACTAAAGTACCAGTCCTAATAGTTTTAAGTATAGTTTTAAAAACATACACACCAATCAAATAAACTACGAGTAAATATGGTTCCAAGGACTTATATTTAAGAACAAAGGTCGGTGGTCCTAAAACAAAGAGCAGCAAACTCTTGATTAAAAGAGATCTAACTCATCCAATACCGTTGTATATATAGTACAACATACATACGGACAATAAAGAGACAGAACACCTAATTAAACCTTTAGTATAAGCCGGAGAAAGACATTTTTAATCACTTGCTCAAAAGTTGAACAATCACCTTTAAGTGTTGCTCCTCCTCATGTTCCTCAACACGCCTAAGCATCTATTTTAAAGACCACCTAGCACCTTGGTTACGTGTCCAATTAGGTTAGGAATGTAAAAAAAAAAAAGCACTAATTACTCTCGAAATGATTACCTTTTGTCTCCTGTGGTACTCCATGATTAACATTCACTTTGCATATCTGGTGTTTGCCAGCCTGACACGTAAAGCCACTGCCTTTCGCTGAGAGTTTAATGGATTTGTCCCAGGAAACGCAAGCCTGGGATTTTTCTATTAACGACGCCTACAAAACATGCCCCACCTGTCAATTAATCAATCAATTAATCAACAACTCCCTAATTGGTCATTCATCTTGTGAAGTTCCCTTAGAGTTCCTTCCACTAGTTACTATAATGCAAAAAACGTGTAATACGGAAAATGTAATATGTTTTAACCTTACATTTTTTTGAGTCTTACATTTTCAACCAATCAGAGCAATGTGGCATAATTGTAAATGAAGCCACAATCAAAGTCAATCATACATTTAGAATTAATAATATGAATGTCCGATTCATTATATTACACATTTGTGAAACAAAAGCATTGATTTTGAAAATCCATACTAGAATATTTAATAGTCAATGTCTGACTCCATCAGTAGTTGCATAAAAAATAACATATAAACAGTTTATTCACATGAAGGATTTTTTTTAACAAAAAGGATCCATAATTGTACATTTTTTAATAACCAAGCGGAACATTTTTACTTGAAATAAAATATAAATAGTGGCCAATAAAGTGCGTCTGTATGTTACCAAAGAGAGCTAGTTTTTCGCGAAGAACGAATAAAAATAATAAGTAATTTGCACAACTGCAAATTGAGCAAAGTCGGAGAATTGGAGAAAAATCAAACCAACGCCTGCTGTTGTTCATCCAAACTAATAGCACATCGCAGCTCCTGATATAAAAGACCTTTGCCTATATCGCAAAGACGAGACACACACATACAAAAAAAAAACCAAAACAAAGTAAAAGTTTTAGCCTTCATTTGTACTTTCTCCATTCTATGCAAAGGCAAAGCAGACAATTTTGATGGAATGGGAGGATTGCACAAGCTGGGCCATCATTAAGGTCTATCTGGAAAGCCATTGATCATTGAAGGCCAAGGAAAACAAAATGCAGACGATGTGTGTTGAAAGCGTTTCTCAGCTCAGAAGTGAGTATGGCTTCTGTGCATCGGGGTACGGGACAGCGGCTGAGATGAAGAGAAGACCAAGTAAAAGCAAAACCACCGCATCTACTGATCTTTGAGCGGTAACAATATTAATGCCAGATAGTGTAAAATAATTATCTACGGCACAGAGACTGACAGACATCGTGACTTAGACGTCGACATATTCATGAAACGTGTTTCTGGCCGTTTCAAGCGGTACAAAATATCATATACGGCACAACAATAATCATTATAAACGATGGCAAAATGCCCACAGACTGACGATGCTACGTAGGAGTGTTAAGATTAAACCAAGGAAACTTTTTTTTTATGCAACCGGGTTGATGCACCGTTTAAAAACATCCATTAATTCACAAATTAAAATCAAACATTAATTCAATTATTTTACTCAGTGGTCCATCGTATCTTTGTACGGTGTCCTTGCGTGTGGAAATTCCCCTTTAAATAAAATGTATTATAGTTTCTGACAAGGCGGTGGCGTAAACGATTTATGACAGTTTACACCGGTAAAAACATGGTAGAATGTGTCATACGTACCTCTGGCGAGGTGTCAGAAACCAAAGATTTGTATTCAAATTAAGTAACGAATTTCTCTTTTCTAGAAAATCTATTAGATTGTGCCAGTTTATTTATTTGACACTTTATTATCAGGGATTCCTAATTTTGACAGATTTTCATGTTCCAGACATGTTTTTGGTTCTTATTTATAAAAAAAAAAAAGCCCTAAAATTGTTGCAGTTTTTTGTCGAGCATTGCTACTTTTTGAAGTACCATATCAAAGTTGACGTTTCTAGTGTCATGACAACAGTACCACTTACTTGTTCAAAAAAAAGGAATGAATTATTATTATTATTATTAATTGTATTATTATTATTATTATTATTATTATTATCATCATCATTAATGTCCTGTCTTTAAAGCTCATTAACTTAATTCAGTAATTCTTTGTAAGGTTTAGCATATAGACAACCCTATGGTATTCAGTTGAGTGTAAAATGAATATGTTTGAAGTCAACTGAGCCTAGAACTTATGAGTTTACTTCTGAGTTTATGCCCCTTAACACACCAGAAATCTAATTCCAATAAAACAGTATATATTGCTGCATTCAACTACTTAAATATTTCATACCCCAAAATAGCCAGAAACAGATAATAGCATTATGAGTGAGTATTAGCTACAGCTAAAATTGATTCATTCAGCACTAGAAACCTTTTTCATACATTTGTGGGGCAAATAAAGAATCTTTTGAATTTCTGACAATTTCCACTGCTGTCATAAACCCGTTTCTGCTGAGGCTGTAAATACCGTGGTACTATAAACAATTACGTTATATAAACAATTATAAACAAATACATACTCTAATAAATAACATTATTAGAGTCTAACATTCATAAATATTTATTTTTTATTACACTTATTGTGTGTGCGTTGCATATAAAGATAACACACACGGCGGGATGATTCGCATCACCAGCTAATGGTAAAAATCTCAACTCCCTGCTGAATATATATAATTTTTTTCTTTTTTTTTTTTTTAAATGCAGAATGAAAAAATTCTTAGCAGCACACAAAGTCCCCAACTGTGCCGGAGTGCCACAGCGTGTGCTGTCAGTATTCTGCTCATGTTAACAGCAAAGAATATCAATGGCTGGTTATTGTACGGTCAGAGACAGTGACAGTAAGGATGTCATATACGTCACGCTGAGCATCTGCCTGTCACAAACCCGTGATTGACACGGATAATACGCATCGCTCTGAAGTACCATGTCGCTCCACAGGGATGGATGGATGGATGGATGGATGGATGGACAGAGGGACATATTTTGTCTAACCAATGGGTTTTAAATTATGGATAGCAGAGCTGAATAAAATGAGAATCCCAATTTTTTTTTTTTTTTGCGTAAAATAAAGATCACTATTTTTTCACGATTCCGGAATTTAGTTTTTGTTTTAAAGGTTTAACCCTGAACATCTGGTTGTCATACAGCAGTAGAATAACACCTATTACTCTTTGCTTAATTTAAATAAATGTAAGAAAAAACATGGAAAAGCGATTGTGTAAATACTCAATCAGACTTCAGATCTTTCAGATCAATTTGTTAAATTGTAAAAATCTTAATGAAATGCAAGTCGCTTTGAATAAAAGCGTCTTTTAAATGACTGTAAAGTAAAGACGAGATTGGCTGAATCTTAAATAAGCTGGATTCACTACTTGTTTGTTTTTCTCTTTTTTTTTTTAACTTTTACCAAATAATTGTGCAGCTCTAATGGATAGATGGGTGTATTGGTGGATGGTTGGCTGAAAGGATGGATGATACAGAATTATTTAGCAAAACCTGCTTTATCAGCAATTCTTTTAAAGTGTAAAATCACAAGCTCTGATGCTGATGATGTCACGTCATGTCAAACTTCCACATAAAAGCACAATGTGAAAAACACGTAAACCCATCTTCTCCCTTTTGAAAGCAGCCTTTCCCTAGATGTGACAACACAACCATGTGGATGAAAAAAAAATAAAATACTGCATTAAATAAACGGATCAAGCCGTTTCAAACAATCTGCTCTTTTCCTTCAGATGACTTTTAGTCCCATGACAGCAAACTAAAATAAATCATCAGCATAATGAACACGGAGAGAATGTTAAAAGGAAGAAGAAAAGTAAAATGGGGAAAACAAGGACAGCACTGGTGAAACTGCAGGATGTAATCAGGTGGAGAGAAAAAGCACATCAAAGTGGTAAACAGAACAAATAAAAAAACAGCTTTCAATTCGAATTAAAGTGCGTTTGTTTGAGGGAAGCAAAAAAAACGGAAAATAAAGTCACTTACAGAAACACTGCGATTAAGAGTGGAAAAGTTGTATGAGAAATGCATTTCACACCTTTTGAAAACCTCACAATGACTTTAAAACCGTCTTCGTTTGCTCTACTTTTCGGTTTTTCGTTTCCGGGAACAACACACGTTCATTGATAAATACAAACGACTTACTCACGTTTGCGTCGCAGGTGTTGCTTTCAGTCACTGTTTACTTGCCTTTACTCCTTCCTTTCACTTGCTTTAAAACGCAACTTTTGGATTCCACTTCGGCATTAAGCGTTCCAAAAACCGCCGAGAAACATCCAAAACGTGTCGAGGAATGACAAATATCGATCAAAGAACGCTTTAGATACGTCACTACCGGATTGCCAATTTTGAAAATGGCGCGTTTGGTTGATCCAATCAAGAGTCGAATTTTGGTACGGTTTTTTTTTTTCCAGAATCGAACACTTTTTGATTCGATTGAATAGATTTTAAGTGCACAGCTCTTCATTCACAAGAGATTCGTGTCTTCTTGAAGAGGGACAAATCAGACATTGATCTGTCCTGGTCTTTATTTCATCCACCTGTTCCGGAAACCGGAAAAATCAGAAATGTCTTGGTCACGTGGACTTCGTCACAAATGCCTGGAGTTCATCACAACTTACTTTTTTTTTCTTTTATAGGTGTTTTCAACGGTGTTTTTTTTACAGAATACAGAAGGGTACTTACATAATCAAACTAAAATTCAGTCATTCCAAACCCTCATTTATTCAGTTTAAAAACTATCTAGATACTATAGGAAAATATTGCTCCATGAATAAAAAATACTGTCTCTAGATTAATTTGTTGTGCCTTATTGACACATAACCTTAGCTATATGGTTATCATTATGTGTTGTTTTCCTGCTTATCTTTTCATTATCTTTATATATTTATTTTTTTATTTTGTCTTTATTATTTTGCTGTGTTTTTGTAATACACGTTTTTCATTGTTGCAGTAATTGTGCTGCTGGTCACGTTGTTTATAAGTTGTTTTGGTCAAATGTAATTTATAGAAAGCAACTAACAAGAGTGTTGGAATTTTAATTATGGATGATTCTTATGTTTTTTTGTTTTTTTTTTCTCAACAGCTATTATCAAATCTAAAAGGTCAAATTTAGTTAAATGTGAGAGCTCATGAGAAAATGTTTATTAAAAATTACTACAAATCTCGACAATGCCATGTAAAATGTAACATGAAATACAACCATTATATTAGTAATACATTCCTACAGTACATTCCTACTTGCGATTTACAATTTGTTCTTTTTATTAATAAGTAAATAAACGATTTATATCAATTTAACTTTGGTACCCTAGCTAATTAAGTAAAATAAATCCAATACTCAACATCACACCATCAAAATCATAAGCCACAAAATTATAATTAAATTAAAACAACCTTTATTAAACTTCGCAATTCTGCCAGACAAAAGACTCAAACACACTTTATACAAACAAAGGAGTTTGCATTCTGAAATACTAATGCATTTATTTACTCTTCTTTACTTTACAGTCATTTGGCAGACACTTTTATCCAAAGTGACTTGCAAAAAAAGAAAAAGCAATTTACCTAAAAAAGGATACAGTGGATGTTCACACAAGGCTGTATAAAGAAACTTACTAGACAGAACAGCATGACAATTTATACTATAAAACAATTAATCTATAAGATGCTCATTCAATGAAAATTATCCATCCATTTTCTACTGCTTACTCCGTTTCTGGGTCACGTGGAGCTGCAGCCAATCACAGCAACTTTGAGCCTGAAGCAGGACACACACATTCACACACTCTCAGTCCCCTCGAGTCTTAACGTGTCCTTGCTGTGATGAAAGAAGCGCTACCCACTGCTCCACTGTCAGATAACATATAACATTAAGTACAACGAACACGTCTCGGAATGAACAATGGACCATTTCAGAACGGTGAATAACATGGTGCGGAATCACAATAATACTGTATTTACATGATTATTACCACCTGATTTTTCAAGCATAAAAGCGGCTTACAAATGCTCAGAACTTGAACTTGATATATATATATAT
>CM051502.1:1585991-1636675 GCA_028031935.1 Paedocypris micromegethes | reverse complement strand
AAAAAAAAAAAAAAAAAAAAAAAAAAAAATTTCCTTTTTAATGTAAAAAAAAAAGTATTTTTTTTGTTAATGTAATGATCATCTAAAAAAATATAATAATTCCGTTCACATTTTTGTAACCCCACGCTACATGTTTACAATGGTTACAATGATAATGACTGTTCAGGTCAAGTTGACCCGTAAAAAGTTTAAAAATAAAAATAAAATACTTAAGTATTTTTTCACTTCTCCTGCTTGTCTTAGTTAGTGTAATCTACAAATAAACAAAAAAAAGGTTCAGTTGACATATTTGTAACAGCCGCTACATGTTAGATGTACATGCTGATAATGTTCGGATCAATTTGACCCTTCAGACAAAAAGGAAGCTAAAAAGAGTCCGAAAGATCAAATACTATTAGAATAAATACTAAATAGTAAATACTATTAGTTTGTTTGCAACAATGAGACGTAATACACCACTGTCTCACACTCACACACTCTCTCTCTTTCTCTCATACACACACACACACACACACACACACACTCTCTCTCTCTCTCTCAAACGCGCACACACACACACACACACACACACACACACACACACACACACACTGTATTGGGAAACTGTTTTGTTTCTGACACTTATATACATAATAAAAGGCCTCAGAAGCCAAACACACATTCGTGCTCGTCTTTTAAGCAAAGGACAAGGTAAGTTTTCCCTTTAGACCAGGAATCCTTAAGTTTCCCACCTAAAGCTTCAGATCATGATTCGCTGCCGTTCCTGGACTCTGCTCTACAGGAGACGAGGCGAACGCTGATTTAGTTCTTCTCTTCTGCTTTGGCTTTGAAAGTAAAGACGCTGAAATATTCAACAGCGTTTGATTGAGCAGGTTCTGTCTGTGTTTTATCTCAGAAATCACAGAAGAGGAGATCTTCAACCACAGGAGCTCCAGGGATAGTGCAAGTTTAACACTGTATATAATTTCACCATCAGTTTTCTAAGATGCTTCTTTCAAAAATGGATTTAAAACTCTCTGTTTATCCATGCATCGGTTTTCTGAGCCACGTTTTCCATTTCTAGAGCCAATCCCAGCAAATCTGGGCTTGTGGGCGGGATTTGAAAAAATGACTAGGTCTGAGTGAGAATGTGATTGGTTGGTTCCAGATTTATGACCCGCCTTCAGGCCTGCAGTTGTTGCGATTGGCTGCCGTGACTCAGAATTGAAAAAAGCGGTTCAGAAAATAGATTAATGGATGTTCAGTTATCAAACTGAACTTTTTTTAAACAATAAAACTGACTATTTTTCAGTTCACTATTTCACTATTAGTGAAAATTATTAATTAAACAATAAATGTGGAGAATAATCTGATGAGCTAGAACGAGTCGAAAGGAGGTTCTGTCAATTATTGTTTATTAAATATTTGACCTCGTTGATTTCACAAGAATTTTATTATTATGATCATTAACATTGTTTCATTACATATTACATATAGGTTTACATTGTTACTTGAGTTGTAGTATGCACTTGCCAGAGGTGTAAAGTACTTTACTTAAGTATGTTTTTGCTACTTTGTACTTGTACTCTGTATCAATTACTTCACTACAATTGAATGGACTTTTTTGACTGGAAAAAGGAATTAGACTTTTTGTTCTTTTTATCTACTATTTTTATCTCTTTTCTGTATTAGAAAACAAAATGTCGTGAATAGTTTGTTTTCACATTTCTCTGTGGTTTTTTTTTTTTTTTTGCCTATATTTGGTGCATGTCCTTTTAAAATTGGATACTTTGCTATTTTGTCCCAAGTCTTTTTGAAATTGGTGACTTGTTACTTATAATGGAGTAATTTTTACAGTAAGTATCAAGTATGTACTCAAGTACTCAAGCTTGGCTGTCTGGTGCTCTTTACACCTCCACG
The DNA here is from genome assembly GCA_028031935.1 of Paedocypris micromegethes. Lineage (NCBI taxonomy): Eukaryota > Metazoa > Chordata > Actinopteri > Cypriniformes > Paedocypris > Paedocypris micromegethes. The sequence goes on along the minus strand of CM051502.1, from coordinate 1,634,776 downwards.
TCCATATAAAGCCCCATTTCCCACAAAATCCTCCGATTTGTAGTACCAATAAAGTCGTGTTTCAAATTCAATTTTATTTCGACATTTTCAACGCCAGCATAGCAACAACGCACCAATCAGCGACTTGCTACACATCAAAGCCGCTGTAAGTGCAAGACATGATTATAATGAGAACGAGCCCATAAGATGTTTGTCAGCGGACTAAACGCAAACATAACGCCGCCGCTTTACTCGCCCATCTGCGCATGTTCGTGCCCTAATTGTGCCTAAACAATGCATGTTGGCTGTCAGATGTTCCGTGCATTTAGACCTCATAACAATCAGCCCACAGGAGGCCGAGGAGAGCGTGGCATCAGCGTACCACAGACCAGCCGACTGACATTTACTGCCCAAAATCCATACCCACGAGGCAGCGGCCCTGGCTCAAACGCATGCTGATTTATTATTTAGTCCAGGCAAAGTGCTTATTTGCATGCCAGCGGAGGCATGAGACTACTGATATGTGGCACATGCAGAGCTCTGGGGAAACGTCTGCAGCTATGTGAAGAGTCCACGGGCCTTCCCTCCTCGCCCGCCTGTCACACACTGTCCCGTCCCTCGTCATCTGGGCAAACGCTTCCGCACGGGCAAAAAATAAAGAACACATCAGCGTCCGGAATAAAATACATACAAAATGTGATGCCCGCAGCGTGATTCATGATATTAGGCCTGGAATTCTCGCTTTGATTTTTTTTTGTGTTTGATTTTTTTTTTGGTACATTTCTTGTCTGAGACACTCACATTTACATCCTTGTGGGGCAGTGTTGTGCAAGTTACTTCCAAATTGTAATAGATTACTTGTTACTGTTTGTGAAAAGTAATCCGACACATTACAATATTACTGTTTCTGAATTGTAATATATTACTTTACTACTGTTTGATTTTTTTTTTTTTTCGGGAAAATTCTTGTCTGAAACACTCACATTTACATCCTTGTGGTGCAGTGTTGTGCAAGTTACTTCCAAATTGTAATAGATTACTTGTTACTGTTTGTGAAAAGTAATCCGACACATTACAATTATACTGTTTCTGAATTGTAATATGTTACTTTACTTCTGTATTACTTCCAGGTTACTTTCACCAAAATAACTACAGTAGAAGTAGAAATTAACATCCTAAATGAACAAAATGCACCTTTTACTTGTTTTTCATTTTACATCCAGTAGAAGGTGATGTTTTGTAGCCTAATGACTGCGGCCTATCCAAGCTACTAATAACAATATACTGTAGTTTATTATTGGCAAAGTGTTAAAAGTATGGTGGACATAATGCGATTTTCTGGCAATATCTGTGAGTAACTTGGGTATATTTAAATTACACGCAACAGGACTGTAAACTTCAGTGCCGTTTTATTAATTTTCAGTGACTTGTCACACAATACTGACACACTTTCTGGCCATAAAGTGCAAGAGGATTTTGCTCTGAGCTCAGACCAAAGTTCAAATGGAAGTTCTTATTTTACAAAATTTTCACCATCAGACTCACACAAAGTGCCAGAGCAAAACCATAATAAATCTACACATTACAACAGTAATCAAGGTAATAATCACACACACACACACACACACACACACACACACATTGATAGATAAACTCAAAATTACTGCAAAACTTTCAGAAATGTCATTACAATGTTACTACTACTACTACTACTACTACTACTACTACTACTACTACTACTACTAAACCGACACGCAACATAACACACACAAACACATTGGACTTTTAAAAAAAACTCGAATCGTGTCGCAGAAAGTCGTTTTTACTTAGTCGTTTTTAGAATCCCCCGTTTGCATAAACCCAGTAACTCTTCTGCACTCTCTCCGCTTTGCTCGCACAAACTCAGACAAACGCAAGCAAACAGCAGTCAGTCACTGATCCACATCACACACTCCTCTGTGAGGTTGTCGATATCCCCTCTAAGCTGAAGCTCTGGGCTCCAGGACAACAGCGCCGGAGCTGCCAGCACAGCACCTTGCCCCCTTCCCGTCCCAGCCTCCTGCCAGCCAAGCCCGCCTGCCCTGGCCCGATAGCGCCCCTCCCCTCCTCGGATATCTCCTGTCAGCTTGTGCAGGAACACCTCGCTCACAATCTTCTCCAGCACTGCCACATTAAGTCTTGCCACCACAAAGAGCAGTTGAAGTATCCCAAACTTTCCAAAAGAATCCATCCGCAGCTTTATTTTTTTTTCTTACACAGAAGTTCTACTTCAGCTTACGTATAAAGAAGAGCTGTCAAAGTTAACGCGTTAACTCTCGTGATTCAATTTAAATGTTTAAATCGACGTTAATTATTTTTAACGTGTTGACGCAGTTCCATTTCAACTGCAAAAATCTGAACAACACATGTGTAAAAACAAAATTGACGCTTTTTTTTTTTGGTGTGTTTTAGACTAATCTTGAAAAAAGTGCAACTCGACCTCGGAGGGTTAAAAAACAAAGAAAATATATTACAAATTGAACACAAAGTCTACTAAAATAAATTACTGTATTTAAATTAGTGTTTATTTAGTGTTGAGTTTACATTAAATTACACCTCAGTATCCAATATTACAAGTCATTCAATTCACAAGTCATATCACTTCAGTCTTTTAATTGCGATTAATCACAAATAATTTTGTTAGTGAAGTGTGATACATTCTTTTTAAAAAATTAATCGTTTGACATCCTCTTCTGAGAAGCAGCATAGAACTTCTTAAACTTCTTGTTAAGTATGAGAAAGTTATTAATCTTTAACTTCATTGACAAGATAGCTTTTCAGTCTAGACATGAACTGAAAAACTGAAGAAAAAAAAAAGATTTTTGAAACTGTAGGTTGTAATAACTGCCCTGAGAGTTGTGAGTGCACCAATCATATTGGTTGTAATAAGAAATACACTCAGTTAAGTACAGAGGAGCCAACTCTATTAAAGTCTTTATTGTAGAATAAGAAAATGTGTAAATTGAATATGATATTTTACATATGGTAACAAATTTAGATACCTTAGATTCGCACAAATGCCGAACAACCTCCCTTCCATCTTTGTCAAGTTTTTGCCTTCCCAAGTTGGATTTAGATGAGATCTAAATTTATAAAAAAATATATATCTAATAATTCCGGCTTTTACTGCTTTATTTTACCATGTCTTCACTTCAAGGTGTCATTGAGGGTCCGGAAGGCTTGAGTCCAAAAATATTGTGAATAAATAAATATGCTCGAGTCATGACACTCAAAACTCTCTTGGCAGAACATTCCAGACAGAATTTTGGTGGTAAATACATACAAGATCTTCTTACGGTATGCGTTTTAGAGTTCTAAGTATTCATAACTGAATGCTTTAGGTAAGAAATCAAATCATATTCACATTTTAATTGTCATATACACATTAGTCATGGTACAACATGCAATGAAATGTATTTTAAAATCGTCCAGCATTTATACATTGGGGGGGGGGGTACATGCGAGAAAGAGATACAATAAAAAGGTAAGAGATAAAAATACCATAAAATCCAAAATAAATGAAGATAAAATATGAATAAAATAAATGGTTTCATGCTGTTATGACTTGCTATGTATATGCTTGAATAAATAAATAAAAAGCGTTTCAGTGATTGTACATCGATTTTGTAAAATTAATGTGCAGGCACAACATATTTCAGGCTGTGGGACTTGATACAGTTATTTTTGCGGTGGAAATCTACTGAAATCATGAATACTGTATTTAATAGAGATTGGTCTGAGCTACATGCAGTTTCTTTAACGCCTTCGTTTATCGTTGGTAAACATGACTCGGCAATGTTAACTTTCTTCTCCATACAGCTGGACCACATCTGCCCCAATAGAATAAATACTTTAGAAAAATAACACGAGTGAATACAATATTCGATACTACTGGACTTGTGGTTTGACAAAATACGGAAGCTGACTTAGAAAGAGAGAAGCTAGACGATTTACAGCAGGAACGCTAATGAATGATTGACAGATCAGTCAGACATACGATGGATTCCAGCGAATTCCAGATGGTCAAGAAGCGGGTGACCACAACAGCTTCCGTCTGTAGCTCAAACACCTGCCTGAAGCTTCTTCCCTCCTCCTGGGTTCCCAGAAGAAAAAGTTCTGCGCTTTTCACCGGCATTTTTGGGCAAACTTTTGCTCTAAGGCCAAATGATGTAACTGGCGAACAGACAGACAACAGCGGGTGGTAGCGGGGTTGGCGTTATAACAAGCTGTCCCTCCTCTCACTATATCTGGCTTCCTTTTTGTCTGGCTCTGTTGCCAGTGGAGTAATTACCCGAGCCAACTCACTCAAAAGTGAGAGGGCGACCCAGGCGGACATGAATTGTAGAGGTGGCAGCAGATTGCCACTGCGGCTTTGAGTGGGCATCAGCGCGCTGCAGAGCAGATACAAATGGCAAGCTGCCCCGCTGCCTTCCTGCAGCTAAATCAATAGGAGAAGATCAATACTGCAGGTTCATTTCCAGGTGTATGGAAATGCCCGAGCGAGGAGAACACGCCACCGTTTAAGGCGACGCTGCACTAACCAGTCCCTCCAGGATTGCACGATTTTTGCGAAACAAATGACACGATCGGTGATAATGATTTGTGAGAATTTTGGGATTTCTATTTGAGGCTTTATCTGTTCATAAAGGCTCCATTTAATCATTGAAGACCTTCTTCTTCTACTGCTTTCCCAGATGCTTAGTCTGTAGACCGCTGGGATTTCAAACACCAGATCACGGGTTTGAGTCCCAGGGACAGCTGGAATTTGTTGAATTATGAGGTAATTGTAATGAAATAAAAGTCTCTTTGGATAAAAGCGTCTGCTAAATGACTTCTCTAACTACTCATGTATGAGTTTGACCAGTGGAGTGCCATTCCTCCATAAGTCCTTTTAAGGAGCTCGGTGATTAGACCCACCTGTCGATCTGCTTGATTAGGTCGCCTGCTGCTTCACTCCTCGACCTCCAGGGGGAGTAGAAGAGCAGGATCGTAACATTCATTCCTAAGATGCATTTCACATTTATCATATGTTTGATGCACAATATCTGTTGAAGACACTTTGAGACAACATTGAAGTGCAACAACATTATTCTTGCAGATAACCATTTATTAAAATCATGAATTGAACGATTTTAAAATGTGACTGTTTTTCAAATGCATAAATGAAATGTAAGTGAAAGTTAGGTGTTTTTATCAATAAGGCTACTAGGAACCATATCGTGCTCAGCATTTTATTTTCCACTGAAGTTACACAAACAAAGAGAAGTGGACACACACAAGCCCGGAGCAGTGGGCAGCCTTACTTTTTTTAGTATTTGGAATACACAAATAACAAATAAAAGCTATGAAAAAAAAAATGTATTTTTTTTTTTATATATTTTTGGCAACATTTTGTTACATTTCTCTTAAAAAAACTTCTCTTTCTTTAGTTACAAACCTAACTTGTAGACTTATATCACTTTGATGTCTTGTTACTTGGATAAATAAAATAAGTGCCTCCAGGATTTCCCAATATTTGCAAAACAGATGACACGTTTTGTGATAATGATTTGTGGATATTTTGGAATTTCTAATCAAGGCATTATTTATTCCGAAAGGCTTTATTCATTCAAACATTCATTCATAAGATGCATTTCACATTTACCATATGTTAGATGCACAATATCTGTTGAAGACTCATAGCAACAGCATTAAATTGCAACATTATTATTGTAAAATAAAAAAAAATGAAAATTGTGAATTGAAGAACAATTAAAAAAATTGCCTGTTTTTCAAATGCATAAAAGAAATGTGAGTGAAAGTAAGATGAGTTTATCAATATGTCCTCTAGGGACCTTATCGCGCTTTGCATTTAATTATCAAATGAAGTTACGCACACACAGAGAGAAGTGAACACACACAAACCCGGATCAGTGGGCAGCCTTACGTCTTTAGTCTTTGTGATATTATTCTTTATCAATACATTCATTATTATCTTCATAACAGACTTACTAAAACGAGATATGTTTTTCTTAACTATAATTTCATTTTTTTTCTGCAATTTATTTGTGGCTAAAACAACACTTATTTTCAGGTTTGACGCAAAAATAGCAGCCTATTGATTTTGCAATCCCATAATGGCGGGAAAAAAAAGCGTAGGGTCTGACTAAGACCTCCGGTAATGTGTTACACAGTCCTCCAGGTCAGTAATTGGCTCATTTGTCGTTTAAACTAGTTCATTTGCTGGGTAAACTCTTCATTGGTGAAGGGCGGTTAGTCGTTTGTCTTTGTTTCCTTCCGAGCAGGCCTGATCCAATTGAACTTGCGTTTTTCCTCCGCACTCGGAACTCCCGGGTTCATTTCCATTCTGCCTTTCATTTTCTTTCCTCTTCCACCTTTTCTGTTTCGCTCGCTGGCAAGCTCATTCTCCGCCATCCTCCATATACGTCCCCGGCTTGTTTATATCCTCTGTGTAAATGTCACATGAAAGGGCACCACCAATCCGCCACGACCTCTGGGAAACGTCTGTTTAAACGCTCTCGGTCTCTATCACACGCCATCAACACGGCACGGAAAAACACGCTCGGAGTTTAATGAAAGCGGCAGTCAAAAGTAGTCTTTAAGCTGTTTGCCGGGCGTATTAAAACGGTGATTACGCCTCTAAACGGACACTTTTAGCATTCGAGAGTGAACATTGTAAAGCTTTGCAGGTCAAAGGTCAAACTGATATTTGCCGAAATGGAGCGTCGGAGTCCGATGGCGACCCGAGGAGGGAACTTTGAGTGAAGACCAGACTGTGGATCATCTGAGCGAAAGGAAGTGGGATTGGTATCACACACACTCTCCGACTTGATCTTTTTGTATATCTGCATTAGTTAATGCGTGTCTCGTTTAACGGATAAACTCGAGCAATACAGGAAGAAGGCAATGGGATGAAAGAGCACTTACTCAACAGCTTGGAGAGAAAAGCAGCTGAGAAGGTCAGAGCTTTTCATTCCGTCTTGGTGGAAAGCGAATCTCCCACACACTCCAACTCACTGTGAAGCGCAAAGTGCAGATGAGAGAGTCGTCTATAATTTAAGATTCTACTCTGCTGATTCAATAAAGCTAAATAAGACCCTAATAATAGTCAAACAAAAATCTCGACTGAAAAGCGAAATGACACACACAAAAAGAACCTTACCACCAGTGTTGGGAATGTCCCTTGAAAACGTAATTAGTTACAGTTACTAGTTACTTCTCACACAGAGTAATTGAGTTAGTAATTGAGTTCCATTGTTATAAAAGTAACTATTTACTAGAGAAAGTAACTATTGTGTTACTTGTTTTAATTTGTCAAATAACTTGGCTGCTCTCAATATTAAGTATGTTAAATGAATGCAATGGACACTAAAAAGAATACATTATTATTATTATTATAAAGCATTGTACATTGATCTACACTAATTTAATATTTCTGTCGGACAAAGTGAGAGACTCCTTTATAATTATTTTTGTAAAAATCACGTGAAGGTGAATTAGCGGTTGAACTTTTTAGCACATTTAAGTTTGACTGAGACTGACATTTTTTAATCTGATTTATTCTGACATTTTGAAACACTGAGGAGTCTCATATAATTTCTATATTAGGAATTAAAACCTCATAAATAAAGAGTTTCTTGTTTTTCGAACTTTTGGTTAGTTTTGAGCCTAAATTCAGTATGAGTAAAGTTCTCCAGGTCTTGTTAATACTTAAATTGAATAAGACTTTTACTCAAATTTTTATGAAATTAGTGACTTGTAGTGGAGCAATTTTTACAGTAAGGTATCCGTACTTGTACTCAGGTATGATTTTCAGGTACTCTTTACACATCTGCTTAAGAAGAAATGGCTGAATTTGCAACACATTTCTGAAAATAACGAACATGAAATAATAGCAGAAAAAAAGAACTAAAAAAGTTCAAAACCTGAAAATTTGTTGTGTTGCTTTTCCCCCTAAACACTATTTATCGACTTGGAACACATTTTGTTTCTTATAAAATATCTGTCCTTTAATATACCATAAAACCTGTAATAGAGATGGCGGTGTAATTTTCAACTCTTCTGTTAGGGGTGCGCTCTATTAGAGGGGGTGTTCTATTAGAGGTTTTACTGTATATTCATGTTTATTTGCACATAAATGTGTATGCGCTAAACACATTCCATATTTAGCATATTTACAACAAAGAAAAGGACGAGAAACGGTCTCTGCCATCCGGAAGTCTCTTCGGGGAAGATCTTATCCCATTTTTGGTGGTACGGAGTCCAAGCAATTGCACACTCATCTGGAAATTGGGGCTCGCTATTGAGAGCCAAATCCAATTAGATATTTAAGGCAAGATGTCTGACCTTGTTTTACTTCTCTTCCAAGTTCCTTTCATCCAGTTGGCAGCTATCACCCTCTCTTCCTCCCAAGAGCAATTTCAAAGTACATTTAATAGAAAAATAACTTCCCCTATAATAACTCCTTTTTATTTCTGCTGGGGAAACGTGCTGATCTGGTCTACTTGCTCCAACGAAGCACGTTTATCAAGCTTGTCTTTGAATAAATAACTAAATAAAACATCCACTACACCGTAAACAACGAGAGCGTTGGTGCACTTTCCCTTGCAAACCGGACCTCTCCAACTCATTAAAAAAGGTGCCTCGCTGAAAATAATCCAACGTTTGCGTGCTTCGTATGTTCGCTCTACGACTGCAGGATCTATACGATGACCTACAAAGCTATGAAGATAATAATGCATGGATTCCTTTGTTTCTGTGGCGTGTTTAAGAGAGAGAATCATGTTTCGTTGGGATGGAAGCACGTTGCAGAAGAATTCTGTGCAGACACGCATCTGTAAAAAACAAGTTCTGGAGGCAAACAGACCCTTGTTGCAGACACTTTGGGAGACCAACCTTCAGGACAGAGAAAGAAGAGAAGATGTTTTGTGCCTAAGGAAGTGTAGTCGGTGTTGTTGCACCTCATGTTTCATTGATCGGTCTGGTCTGTTGCCTTCAAACATCATCTTGACTTTCCCAAGACTGTTCCATTCCGATATGCACCATGGACCTTGCTGACGATGGTAGAAGTCTTTGTTCTGGTCCATGGAACTCAGAAGCATCCCAAAAGAGCTTTTAAAATGAGGGTGGGATGTGTGCGAGGACCATCTCTGGAGCAGATGCATGGCCTAGGGCTGGTTGATCTGGAATGCTCTCTTGTTGTCCCACCGTGGACCAGACTAGCTTGGGACCAGGTCCAGCAATGGCTGAAAGGCCTGTATTGATCATGGAAGCCTTGGAGAAAAGGTCATTTCCTCGCCCCGGAGGCAAGTCTGCACTCTGCATAGCCCAAATTCAACTTCTTAAGGGTTATTAAAGCCCCATGGAATGTCATCTGGCTTTCTGTTGACAGTTCTATTCCAACAGTGCTGGTTTTTCTTCTTCATCTTCTGTTACTGCTTTCCATCTGTTGTGTGGAAGCTCGTGGTTTTCTCTTTCAAAAATAGATTGGACTGTTTTTTTTTCTGTCCAGATGGAGATGCAGTGAGAAGTTTTTTTGCTAAATGCTTATGTGTGGCCCAAAGGCCCAAAGATGTGTGGCCCAAACAAAGTAAAACTAGTTTGTTACTTAAGTAGAATTTTGGCTTATTAATACTTTACTAAGTTCAAGTTCAGTGCATTTGTAGGGCGCTTTTCACAGTCACAACTGTCTCAAGGCGCATTTGTGAAAATGTTAAAAAAAAGTTGCATTTTATTAATTTGTTGGTGTTCAGATAACAAATTACTACAGTACTGTAGTTATTTTTACTCCTACTTTTTACTTCTACTTATTATTATTTAAGCAAATGTCTGTACTTTCTACACGCTATTTGTTAAAAACTAGCCGCGTTACTACAATTTTATTTCGGATAAATTCGATTTCAACATCCAAATAACGTCATTCGGTTACGGTAAAGTTGATGTATAAACACATATCATTCCTACACCCAATTGGTTTGTGCGCGCTCCATAACACCTGCGGATTGCGCTTTGTTGCACGACGTCAAAATCGAGAGGCTGAGTAACTTGCACATAAATCTTTGATGTTCTTGTTACGATCCTTGGTGCAGATCAGGAAGCCTGAGATCGTAGTGCACAAAAAACACAATTAATAAAGAAACTCACATGAACTCAATAAGACAGGCTGGTGCAATAATAATGACAGACAATCAAACACAGGTGACAACTTAAATACATGGACTAACGAGGAGAACAGGTGGAAACAATGAAGCACTACAAACTCAGGAAGAGAATTTAAAAAACTGAATTCTGGCCTTTATAGTCCATAACCTGGTCCATGATTGTGACGGTTCTGTCCGTAAAGGATATTATTTTTTTACGTCACTTCGATAAAGATATGACTTTTTCCATCATTACAATACTAATCCTCATATGTTCCACTCTGAGGCACATGCTAATGCTCAGTAGCGCACATATATGGTTCTTTAATGTGTAAGACTAAGACTAAGCATTACAATAAAGTACAATTTCCAATGTAATTATAGGCAGCGGCATTTTAATATGACAATATAGTTCTATAATGGCATCTTATCCTTGCGCTACTTTTACTTTTATACTTCAAGTAGTTTTATCAGTACTAGTAACGGTACTTTTACTTCGGTGAAAAGTTTGGGCTGTTACTTTTACTTGCAGAAGTATTATTTTTTTACTTTTTAATTTAGTATCTATACGTCTACTTAAGTAACGAATACGACAATAAACAATTGAACTGATTTGCCCTTTTAAAATGGTTTTAGATCTATCTATCTCTCTCTCTCTCTATCTATCTATCTATCTATCTATCTATCTATCTATCTATCTATCTATCTATCTATCTATCTATCTATCTATCTATCTATCTAGACTACTTTTGACAGCACGGTTTAAACACACAGACACACACAGCGATGGAGGCATTTAAATGGCGAGTCTTGAGCCGCACTTTCTTGATTCTGTGTTTGCACAGACTAATGAAAAGACACCAGACTGATCTTTGTGTGTAAAATGGCGTCACTTTGTCTCGTCGTTCAACCTCCAACACGAGGCTTTTCTGAGGCATCAATAGCCACACGATGCCCCCGTTAGATGCATTCACACACCGAGGCGCTTCGAAAAAAGATGCAATGAATCGACACATGGGGTTTTTCTCTTAAACGTCTCGTCTCATCGCTGCTTTCTGACACGGCGATGGCTGCGAGTGCAGTTAAAAGAAATCAATGCCATCCATTTTACTCAAAGAGCCCAGAACAAACATTTACCCGCTTGCGTCGCTCCCCCGCTAGACCTTCTTTGCATCAGACCCACAGGGATGGGAAACACTGCTTCTCTGAAAAGATCTGTTTTCTGAAAGTGGAGGGCAAGTGCGTCGAGCTTCTTTCACCCCAGAAACCCACCAGCACAATGCAAACAGATTGAATCTCGTTATGCATTATTGATATTTTGAGCGTCTTTCTTTTCAGCCATTCACATTGAAATCATATCGCTCTCAGTGATGCGATAATACCATCTGATGATGGTTCAAGGTGGGGTGCTTTTTCTCTAAATTTACAAATTCAAATTTCTTTTTAATATTTTAGCAACATTTAGAAAAAAACACATAGAAAAATGTCAATTAAAAAAGTTCATCCTTAAAAAACAATTAACTGCATTAACATAAAATGGAAAGAAAACGTGTGTCCTAAAGTGGAAAAAAAAAAATAATAATAGAATATTTGTAAAAAGAGATTTATTAAAAATCCTTATAGTCCAAAAATACTGGTGATAATAGTTAAAAAACTGAAATCAACTACAAACAAAAATGCTGATTTTTTTTTTTGGCACAAGTATTTTAAATACTTTTAATACGTCTAATAATTTTAGTAATAGGGGTTTCATACACTAAATTATTGTAAACACCAAACTAATAAATAATCCGTCCATCCATTCATCCATCCATTTTCTCAACTCTTTTCTATTTCTGAGCTGTTGGGAGCTAGAAAAAAAAAACACACAACCGGGACTCAAACTTGAGTCTCTAATAGGTTCTCGCTGTCGTCACTTTGACATCATTGTATTTTCATATTTTAATAGAAAATCATGTATCTATTCACAAAGCTAATAAGTCTCAGCTCCACCTAAACACCAACAGATTTATATTGTATTTGAATATATTCGCATTACCCACACACACACATACACACACACAGATTCCTTTATTCAGTACGTTTCTCATTTTATTCCTCATTCCCTATGGCGAGAATCTCAAATGTGAGTGGCTGTGGTCTGGCAGCTTATTGTATCTGTCAGAGAAGATTCAGAAGTGACAATTAGGCGTCCTGAAATAGCTCCAGCTCGCACACGTATAAATAAGTTCTAACTTACTCTCACATTCTGCTGGAGTCAGAGATTGGTTTAATATTTAGAATATTAGTACTCTATAATGAATAATAACTCCCATGATAAGAGTATAAAAAAGAAAAATTATGTGAATAAGGTGATCTTAAAATTAGTATGTTCTTGTATTTTTTGCATTTTGTATTTTGCTCTTTTTTTTTTTGTATCTTTATATTTTTTCCGTCCTCGTAGATTTTTCCTTGTTTTTATTCATATTTTTATCCTTATCTATTTATTTTGTATTTTATTGCTCTTTTATCTCTAATCTTTATTGTATCTCTTTCTCGCATGCACCCCCCACCTCATGTTTAAATGCTGGACAATTGTAAAATACATGTTATTGCATGGTGTACCATGTATAATGTGTATATGACAATTAAAATTTTAATTTGAAATTCTTTTCAACAGCAGAGTACAGAGAGTGAAGAAAAAAATATGAGTAAATACATTATAAGGCAAACATATTGAAATGAAATGCGTATAACGTGACGAGTTGTGAAACACATTTGACATGTAAGACATATTTACACTAAAGACCTACTTGCATTAACATATATCCTCGCGTGACCCCACCATTGACATTGAACATTGACTTAAATGCAATATATTACATAATGTGTAATATTACATAATATCGTATGAACCCAAAAATTGACATACCCCCTGCTCCAAACAAAACTCAATTGAAACCTCAGCACTAAAATTGTCGGGCCCAGACAAAGATCATCATAGGTTTTATGGGTCCACACTTTGACTTAAATGTCTGTACACACACACACACACACACACACACACACACACGAGGGCTCTACAAGTACCAATATTCTCAGGTACTAAAAACAATTTTTTTAGGAATGTCAAAGAACACAAAGTGTGTGTGTGCGGGAAAAACATTTTTCAGCAGTTGCCGTTGATCTTTTCTCCCGCATTCACACTCTTTACATTTCTGATCTCGGTTGGAAATCAGACTTAAGCTGCTTACTCAGGAAACTGAAAGCAGCAGACGGGTTGTCGTCGCGTAGAAAGAACAAAAAAAGAAAAAATTACAAATGTAAACCAACAAAACCAGAATCTGGAGATCTTTTAAAGAATAACAACATAAACCCCGATTAAACTCTGAAGTTTGGTGGATCAAACGTTGGCTAAATGCTATTGGAAGAAATCTATTTGCATGCGTTCCATCCGCTCCTCTCATTGGCTGAGAATTTAAGGCCTCGGGTAAAATCAAAGATTTAGGTCGGCCGTGGGCTGCTTGCCTGTTTGCGTGGCATTCATATGCAGGATTTGAGTGCCAAAGGCAAACTCTCACTCCGTATGTCTGACTTGCCTGCTATCCCGCTTCAGCCACCCCCTCTGCAAGGCACGCCATTGTTTCTCTTTACCTCTTTGCTTTCCCTTTCTCTCCCTCCATCTTGCACTCTCATGAGGCTTCCGGCAACTGCATATCCCTGGGAATCCCAAATTTTCCCTTTATTCCAGCACCATCCCACTCTCTCCTTTGATATTTTATCGTTTCCCCTCTTAAAGCTCCCACTGTACCCCCCTTCTCTTTTGCATCTGTTTTGCCAAAATGAAATGAGGTGAATTAAAATTGAGCAAGGTTTGTTATTACTGGCACTAACCGTTCAGGAATAGTGGGAGACTGGTTGCTCATAGACACTTTGGTTTCAAAACCTACAGGATGGGATTCGAAACGGCAACGAATCGAACGTAGCAAGTCCAAATTCATACCACTAGGCCACAACTGCCCTCAACATGGCTGCCATGTCCTTCAAGCCAAGTTTCGCCAAGCTTGGCCATATAGTTCCCCGCTTTACCAGCTAAGCTTTTGAAGGGTTAAATTGCAGAGTGGTATTGATAACCCAAGCACAATCTCAAGCCAATATCCCATGAGGTCACACACTTTAAACAAACATATCAGTCACTTGAACATGGAGACAACATGACTAGCTAATAGCCGGATTGAGTGACTATGTTGATTCCGCAGCCATTATCCTCTAAGGGAAAAGCACCTTTCAGTCTCTTCGTGTAAAAGAAGGCAGGAGTGATTAAGGAAAAGCCAAGAACTGGACGAAAACGGGACTATGTTGATTCCGCAGCCATTATCCTCTAAGGCAGTGGTTCCCAACCAGTGTGCCGCGGCACTGAGGGGTGCCGTGAGATCTTTTGAGGGTGCCGCCAAAATTTTTTTTTTATTGAGGCAGAATCAGTGTAAACAGTATTCTCATATCATCTAGGACTAGATATAAGGTGTTGTTTCATGCAAAATCTCGAAATGAAACAAATAAATAAAAAATAATAATAAAGCTACAGAGATTTTAAATATCTATTTCCTTATAAGGGTGCCGGGAACTTTTGAAAGGCTTTCCAAGGGTGCCTCAAACAAGAAAAGGTTGGGAGCCACTGCTCTAAGGGAAAAGCACCTTTAGTCTCTTCATGTAAAAGAAGGCAGGAGTGATTAAGGAAAAGCCAAGAACTGGCCGAAAACGGGACCGAGGTTCTTAAGCCCAGAGGCTCACGCACTTACAACAATCTCAATCTCTGCCAACGCTTTCAAATTGCCTGTCCTCGTGAACTCATTCCACCAACAGCAAAGACAATCGCTCATGTTTTATTTCATCCTTTCCAGCTCAACTTCTCTTTGTGGCGGGGACCCTGCTGGAATGAGATTATTGTGCTCTGTGTTGGAGGATTTTGCCTGGAGGGGGTCGGAATTGTGAAAGAAAAGAAGTTATGAAGAGGATAAGTCAGGGAGCACAATCGCCTGCCTGTGCCTCGTCCTCCCCGGGTAATTCTGATTGGACATGGCCCCTTTGTACGTCGGCGAAATGACGACTCATTGCGGGCGGCTCTTTGTTGAGCTCTTACAGTGGACGCTCTTCGCCGGCTCACGACAAACGGCTTCATCGCAAGATCAAGATGTCTTCATTTGCCTTCAGAGCCTGAAAACAATCCAGAGACACTGCGTACCACCTTCATAAATAAGCAAAAGCACAAATAACACTGATAGCATGAATTATTCAATGCTCTACCAGCAATACAGAGCGGCAGCCTAACAGACTTTGACAGAGGACTCTCGACACAGAAGCGGGTGGAGGGAAAAGTAATAAAGATTCAAATAACCCTTCTAAGGCTACGTTCAGCTCAGGCGTCTTGTCTTCCACCCGATTCTGACATATACTGTATGAGACTTTGAATTAGCCAGCGTAGCACTCGGAATTCTTAGCAGGCCACACAACTGGCCAACAGCACTTAGGCACGCTGGCTAGTGTTCTGATTGGGCCCGGAGAGTCCAGCGCTCTACACCGGTCATAAAATATACATATCGGACAAAACACACAGGGCACGGCGATTCCCAGTGGTCGCTTACTGATTTACAGTCCGACATGACTAAACTCTTGTGTGGTGATGCAACAAGGCTGATGCAAAGACGGATGGCGAAGCCTAATGGACTGTGTCCTGAAATTGAATGAGCTCATGTCTGAACGATGACGCGGACACGTGTTTGTCAAACCTGTGGCTCCATGGGATCTAAAACGCGCCCCATTATTGAGATATTAATCTTTGTTTTATAATGATAAATGAAATGTCGTGCTTCCCAAGGGGGACGAAAATGGCTAAATCAAATTATAAAGTCCTAAACCTTCTTTAGATTCATTAAATAATGCACAAAGATGAAGAAATTAATAGTTTTAATTGTAGAACTGAGAATTGTTGGCCGCTAATACAGAATCTGTGTCCCAACTCAGGTCCAGAGCAGAGGTGTAAAGATGTTTCTTTATACATATAAAGAAAAGTACATGTATAATACAATGGATTCTAAAAAGAACGCGTAAAGAAACTGAAAAAAATTCTTTAAACATTTAAACGCTGAGAATAGTATTTGTACTTGTATTAGTACTTGTCCTTTATTGATTTGCTTGTATTTATAAAAGTTGCTTGTATTTTTGACACTCAGTACAAGTATAAAGTAGCCAAAAATACTAAGTAGAAAAATATTAACATAATTTACCAAAATTCCTAAAGTGTCCATTATTTTTAAATGTACAAGTCATCTCTGTGCTACATTTTATTACATACAGTTTATTAAAACAAAAGCATAATTTTAAAAAGCACATATAAATGTAAACATCTGAAAAGTAGTAATTGTTCATTAAGCTGCATTACTGTAAAAGATCAGGAGCATAAAACATTTCACATATTCCTTAAGACCATTGTCGGGAAACTGATTATTCTATTGAATGCTCTGGGACTTCACTAATTATAGCTGCTTGACTTCACATTTATTTTGTTGTCAAACTCAATAACATGTTGACTTGTGCTGTTTAGGAAGAAACTAGCTTGTTGTAACCCGTGTTATGCTTCACATAACGGATAAACATTGTGGGACCTGCTGTCTGCATCTATACCATTTAATTATTCACAGTCTGCTTAAAAAAAAGCTTAAAGGCCATGCCATGTTTATTTAGTGTTCTTTATGTATAGAGTTATACAGTTTTCCAATTCAGTGCCTGCTTTTAAAAGTCATATTAACTGACAGATTAATGTTGAACAGATCCCAATGGTGTCAATTACAGAAAGAAGAAAAAGTTAAAACTCCAAAACAAAGAACCCATTTGCAGTTGATCAGAACATTACAGCCAATTAGCCATTAACAGGAAGAGGGCTGGAGAGAAAGATATAGAGAAAGAAAAAAGTGAACAAATGTTTGGATTTAACTTCTTATGCGTAGTAAAGTACATCCTCCATCACTTTTTATATGTAGTAAAAGCTTGTCGGATCATTACTAGCACTATTTATCCAGCCACGGACCAGCATCTGTCTGTCTGTTTAATCCCAGTCAATCCCATCCTCTCTGGGCCAGAAGTCAAAGCACTGCTCCCTCTCTACACAGTAAAACCGTCACACAAGGATCACATCCATCTAGAGTCTAAAAACTAAATGGAAAATAAAGTTTATAATACGCTTTCTTTGTCTTAAGTGATATACCGTTTTTACGAAATAAGCACCCCCGCCTGATATTTTCATTAACGTTTCTGGTTCAATTATGTTAATGCTCTCTTAAAAATGCTATTTTTTAATTTAACAAACCTAACTTGTGACTCGTATCATTTTTATATTGTTTTACTTCAAAGTCAAAGTCAAAGTTTATTTATATAGCACGATTTAAAAACCACCACAGTGGACCAAAGTGCTTCACAAGAAGGCGGAAGAAGAGGTAGAAGAGAGGCAGATAAGATAAGAATAAGAAAGTAAAACAATAAAGATAGTAAGGTAAAGGGAGGAAGGCAGAAAAAAGAAACAGCGCGCTTAAGCGGCAGTGCATAGAGGGACAGTACTTATAGTGGCATTTCGAAGGCCTGGAAGAACAGGTGAGTTTTGAGTCTTGATTTGAATGTTAAGATGGACGGGGCAGCTTTTATGTGAGGAGGAAGAGTATTCCAAAGTTTCGGGCCGACCACAGTGAATGAGCGATCACCCCGACATTTAAGTCGAGTCCTGGGGATTTTGAGGAGCCCTTGGTCGTTTGAGCGCAGGGTTCGTGATGAGGATTGCGGAGATAAAAGTTCAGTCAGATAGAGAGGTGCTTGGTCATTGAGTGCCTTAAAGACAAAAAGTAGGATTTTGAAGTCAATCCGGTATTTGATGGGTAGCCAGTGTAAGGAGCGTAGAATAGGGGTGATGTGATCGTATTTGCGTTTGCCCGTCAGGAGTTTAGCTGCAGCGTTTTGGACAAGCTGAAGGCGTCCGAGTGTTGACTGAGTGATGCCGGCGTAGAGTGAGTTACAGTAGTCTAAGCGTGTCGTGATGAAGGCATGGATTGCTATTTCCAGACAGTTTGGTGGTAGGAAAGACTTGGTCTTCGCTAGAAGTCTGAGGTGGAAAAAGCAGGTTTTGACCACTGAGTTGACTTGTTTGTCAAACCTGAGATGGCTGCCGAATAGGACTCCCAAGTTTCGAGCGCATTGTCACAGAGGGCGATAGGTAGGAGGGAGCTAAGTTGCACACAGTTCTTTCGCTTGGGGTGAAGACCAGGACCCCAGTCTTGTCTTCATTGAGGCTCAGGAAGTTGCTGGCCAGCCACAGTTTTACCTCTGCTAGGCACTCCAGTAACGGCTGCAGATAGTTACTGTCGGTGCGAGAGAAGGGCAGGTAGATCTGCGTGTCATCCGCAAAGAAGTGATAAGCAACGCCGAATTTTGTGAGGATGGAAGCAAGAGGCAGGAGATAGATTGAAAAAAGGGCTGGTCCGAGGATTGACCCCTGGGGAACGCCGCAGTTGAGTGGTGTTTTGGAAGAATTACAATTCTCGATGTTGATGGTGAACCAGCGGTTGGACAGATAGGAGTGGAACCAGGTTAGCACATTAGCTTTAATGCCAACACAGTGCTCGAGGCGCGTGAGGAGGGTGTTGTGGTCGATGAGGTCAAATGCGGCGCTCAGGTCTAGGAGGGTGAGTATCACACATTTTCCAGAGTCCGTGGCCATGAAGATGTCATTGGTCACTTTGAGGAGAGCAGATTCTGTGCTGTGCTGTGTTTTAAAGCCAGATTGGAGCTTTTCAAAGATTGCATTTTTTGAGAGGTGTGATTTGAGTTGAGCCAGAACAGTTTTTTCCATAATTTTGGATATGTAAGGGAGGTTAGAGATGGGACGGTAATTTGATAGAGTAGTTGGGTCGAGGTTTGGTTTTTTGAGGTAGGGGGTCACGGCTGCGTGTTTGAGGGCGGGTGGAACCGAGACAGAGAGTAAACATTTGTTGATCACAAGTACCAAGCCTGGACCAACAATGTGAATTAACTGCTTCAGGAGGGTAGCGGGAATGGGGTCAGAGGGGCAGGAAGTAGGCTTGAGATGGTTGACTATGTCCTTGCATGAGTCGGCGGTCAGGGGAACAAAATCAGACCAGGTGGATGAGTAGAGCGGTGTTTCTGATACGGAGAGTGTAGAGATTGGGAGGTTTTTCTTGATTGAAGCGATTTTGTCAGAGAAAAATATGGAAAAGTCCTCGCATAATTTGTCAGATGGCTCTACAGCATGATTGGTGGGTGGGTGAAGGACAGAGTTTATGGTTGAGAATAGGATTTTGGGGTTGTGGGCATTTTTGATTACGGTATTGGAGAGGTACTGGCATTTAGCGTTTTTGGCGGCTGCTTGAAAGGCAGATAACGAATGTTTCATATTATCAAACGAAACCTGTAGTTTGTCCTTCTTCCACTTGCGTTCGGCCTTCCTACAGGCTTGCCTGAGTGCTTGGATGGAGTTATTTACCAAGGGAGTTGGCCTAGTCTTGTGTTTCTTTTTACGCAAGGGGGCAACGGTGTCCAGAATCCTGAGGCATGTGGTGTTGAAAAGGCTAAGGTGGTCAGTTGCATCCAGATGGAGTAGTGGAGATTCGGATTCTAGCAGGTCGCATTCATTTTGGTATAATTCTGAGAATGAGTTGATGGAAGACTCGTTGAGACTTGAATAATCGATAACAAAAAAGTCCATTCTAGTGGTCAGGACTTCACTTCCTAAGATCTTTTGCTCTACAGTCAGACTCCACACATGAGCAGAGCAATTGTTTCAAGCTCAGGCCTGTTTCAAGCTTACAGTTTATCTGATGTGGTCTGAAAAGGAAGGATTATTATTATTATTGCATATTAATATATTATTATGAAAATTTTTTATTGTTTTTTTATTGTTTGTTTATTGTTACATTTTATTGTCCCAAAGCTTATAGATAAATTGTTTTTGACTCAACAGTAGTTGTTTGAAACGTCAACTTCATGAAAATCAGCCGTATTAAAGGCATTTATTAGTGAGAGAATGTCAATGTAATGGCAGTCAATACACTTCAGCTCAAAAACAAACTGGAGTCGTGAGATTTTTTAAGAGTTTTTATTTGTCGCTTTGACCTTAACTCTGATTTAGCAATATAAGTCAACTGACGTCACTCTTCGAAGAAAGCCCAGTGTTTGTCGTGGACAGAGTCAAGCTCGGTAGAGGGAGGAGAGCATTGCCCTACTACTCGACCTCATCCCTTCGGGAAACACAGGCGTTGTACTCTGTAACGCTCTTGTGGAGGAACACAGCCAGGAATTAGGCAACTAGTCTGGTCTCGATGGCACCGGGGAACCCCCTCCTTACGCTTGTCGCCCAACTTTGGAACAGAGGCTGGGGCCCCAGGAGCGGACTGGACGTGTCTTTGATCTATCTTCCCTACACACCAGATAGACTTTTTAGATTAGCCTTCCCTATAGGGTTCTTGCTGTTCAACTTGTATGGGTAAGAAAACTTGTCTTCTGGGGACGTACAGGAGCGATCGTATGAGCAATCGACTGTGAAGACAATGACGACACGTCTAGATCATAATTTCACAAGTATACACACTTTGCATTTTCAAAGTGAGGTTAACGGAGGCCATTGAGCCCAGAGAATCTGTGGTTCTTCATAAGCCATAGTTCTTCAGGGAGCTGAGTTTTCATAGTAACCAACTAAGTGGTATAGCGCCCAGTGCCCCAATGTATTTACTAGCAAGTATTACCCCATTTTAACTTGAGATCTCTCCCAGGTTGTAATGAGGGTTAGATGTCGCCCAACTGGCAGCTCCAACTGAGGGTTTCTAACACAAAGGGATACTCCTAAGAAGTCTTTAAGCTAACAGCTTGAGACAGTGGGCACTTGGGACAGGTATCTAGCATGACTGTTGCCTATCCTTGGATAACACAACATGGGTTAGGGTTGGGGTTAGGATTCCTACAATCGTAGGAAGCATAGGACCAAACTAAGAGTTTGAGAAAACCGGGCATGATCGGCAGGTTGTGGGCCCCTTAATGTTTGGTTTGGTCTAATTGCCAACACAGCCCAAGATATGCTTAGGTGAGGTTAAGTTATTGTCCTAATTGTTTACCTAAAATCTCGATTGGTCTAGGTGCCTGAGTAGAGTCTCTGCGATGGCACCAAACTAATCCGGATTTTTGAACCATTGCCAGATTGATTCTCCGAGTCAGGATTTTGAACGGAGGTGTCTATTCTGAGGATTCAGGTAGAAAACATAGCACTGAACCAAACGTACAGAATGTAAAGCTCACACCTCATGGCTATCGTCATGCTGTCTTGACAATCTTCACAGACAAGCAACCAATTTTCTATTTTAAGTAGAGGTCATTACTGAAAGTTTGTTCAAGGCTAAAGGAGCTCAAAGCAAGGGCTAAAAGCAAAATGCCAACTTGAAGGTTTGATTTGGGTTCTTCAAACTATGAATTAAATAAAAAGCACAAATGGTTTGTTTGTTTGTTTGTTTGATATAGTTAGCCTGTACTTGATTGCCAAGAAAAGAACAGAATGTAATGGATTGTAGAAGAAGGTAGAGCAAGAATGAATAATGAGACGAACAATCAACGAGAGAGTCCTGATCCAGGATCTTTTAATTGATGACACTTTTCAAAAGAGATGGTTCTTTGGTGCGGAGAAGACTAGTGTGTGTGCTGCTGGACCAGTGGAGGATTTCCCGAAGTGCACAGCTCGCCTACATCAACAATGGTAAACAAGGAGGCGCTTTCACCAGGGAGGAGGTGTTGATGTGTACTAGAGCCAGCCAGAGGCAGGGAGGTTGTGCCATGTGGTTCCGAGGCCAGGCTGAGAGGTCGGCCTGGTGAGTGGGGGAGTGGACCTGGCAATGAAGGATCAAGCTGGTAGTGGGAAGAGACAGATTGAGGGGCACTGGAATACATAGAAGGGCAAGGTGTCGACATCATAAAACCATCTGTAAAATGGCAGGATGGAGACAAGCTCATGACAGGAGGCTCCACATGCTCTAACTGTGCATATTCACATTCTTCCATAGCTTCATCCTCAATCTTGGGCTCTAAAGAGAAAATGAAGAATGTTAAATGAGAATATGATTCCCAATGATTACACGTTCATGTCAAAGAATGTTGTGACCCTGAAAAGGAGATCATCACCTGTGAGGGGTGTGTAGGTGAAGTGTTGTGGCTGGCTGCACTTCCTCTTGCTGTTTAGAACTTGGAAGTTGACTTTAACTGCGCAATAGATATCAATGCTTCGATATGGAGGGATGTCCAGTAACAGCATGTTCTGAAAGAAGCAGTTCATCACAGCCATTCTCACATCAGTCCTGAGAATCCTATACAATACTTACTGGGGTGGATCTGTCTTTGTGAATCCGTGCCTCAGCCTCCCAGATCTTAATGCCAACTAAAATAAGAGAAAACGTATTAACATATAACAAAAAAAATTTGTTTTAAAAGTTAGATTTTACAACTCAAAAGCACAAAGATACAACATACCCTTCTAAATTTTTTCAACAAGAGAGCTCATTAGCGTAATCACAAAGAGAAGACTTACTTTGTCCAAGTTATTTACACCTAGTTATTTACATTACTGTATTTTTATTAAACTTTAGACTTATGTCAGAGTGTAAATGACACCTGGATTAGTGGTGAAATGATGATGTAATTAAAAACCAGATCACTTTCTAAAACATCAATGAAAAGAGTTGGAATTGGCTAATAGTTTTCATCTTGCAGGCATACCGATCGACAAGTAAGAAATCTTGCTAGTAGCTGATTGGTTGATGAAATAGATCAAAAAGTCTTGCTACCTCCATCAAGGACGAGAGTTTATGCAAGTCACCAAGTATCAGTCAGTCACCAAATTTTTGTCGTAGTTATTACACTAGAAACACGTATTAGGGAACTTGATTGCATATGCCACAGAAATTGGAAGGAGAGATCTGGTCAACTTTGGTAGCAGACAAAACTGGCAGTTCTGGTACAATGGAATGGAATTCTGGTCTGGGGGTTTCACAACTGAAAGTCCTTGGGCAAGACATTATCATCTGTTTCTGGTCACTGGTCGCCATATTGACAAACTCACCTCACACTCACTTTATCTTGAGGGAGGAAAAGCTCTGGAGAACCCAAGTAACCCAAGAAATGATACTTTCAATCCTCAAAGGCAAACCTGAGGGACAGTGAAAGTACTCTTTGCTCAATAGTTGAGAATTATTTGTCTGGGTTGCCAATCTGAACAAACACTAGTAATTGGGAGCCAAAATCAGTGTGTTGGAAAAGTGTCAAAACAGGACATGAGATGGGCATGGTTTGTTTAACTGTCTTTGCTTGTCTCCACCTTGCGAGTTGGAAGCAAAATCTTCCTATTCTAATCTTGGAACTGCATGTTCTGCAACTGTGAGAGAATTCAATCCTAATGTTTCTATTGTCCTACGGTTTGATACTTATAATCCAAAGTACTGTGTATGATTGAAGTACTGTATATCTTTTTATATTTTTACTCTGAAATAATCTGAAGTAAAGCATATGAACGTACTCTGAAATGTATTTCTGTGTTACTAATCCTTTAAACATAGTGTGAGAAAGAAGTAGAGGTTGTATAACTAACACCTATAAAAAGCTGTGTGCGTGACTAATACAAGGGGAGTTTGACATATTGAGGTTTTTGTGATTGGAGACAGTGTTGGTCCACCATGGATGTTTCCCACTGGGATGGAGAGATCAGCTGGTTCTGATGGGAACAGGGACAAAAATGGTGATTGCGAGGGCCACGCTGACCGATGTATGGAAATGGACAAGTGGAAGATTGTGGGAGCTTAGTAAAGCCGTGGATCCCAGGGCTAGAGGCATCCGTAGTGGACAAACATGAAACATGTCTTCTCATGACAGGTGTTGGACCAAAACCAAAGGGATTGTGTTAAATTGGCGATATGAATATTTAAGATGTAATCTGCAATCAAAAAGCAGATATCCAATGTATCTTGAATATCATTAATAGTAGGGTATAAAATTCGTTGTATCACTAATGTGCGGCACAGATCTTGGGAAATTCAACTGAGCACCTTCAGGCCTGAAGGTTCTCTAGCACTTGCATCTAAGTTGGATCTAGCTGATGTATTAGACTTTGTCAAATAAAAACCACCTGGCGTTGACTTCAACTCTTGGCTCTGGCAAGTTTTCTCCACTCGGCAAAATCGATCACTGTTCGTTTCTACGACACAACGAAAGTATCCCAGAGGAAGACATTGAACCTGATTGAAGACATTGATCTCCAATTGCCACCGCTTAAGGTTGCCTTCCCTTTCCTAACCTTTCATTTCAAAGTGTGTATATACACTTCACAGATTTGATTAGTAAATGGAAACCAATCAGTAGAAACCAAACATACCAACTTGTACAACATGTATTTTAGGCCCCAACCCCATACACTCATTGGTTGCGAGATCGATTGTATCACCTGTGCAGACGTAGTGTTCATCGATAGTCCTGCTGTGGAGACTGATCTGATCTCAGGATCGACACAAGGACAACAAGGACACGTCAAATACACACGAGACAGACAAACACGAGAATAACAGGAAAAATCCACAACGCTCTTCTTCTCTTTTCTATCTCTATGCAGAAAAGCATATTATTGAGGGCACAACAATACTTTGTATACAACAATACAAAAATCATATGAAACACAGCAAAGTTCTCACAATTTCAAAAACAAAAGAGGAAAAGGAGAAAAAGAGGGTTAGTAGGACTGATGTGAAACCGTGAAAGAAAAATTAGCAAGTATGTTAAGCAAAGACACAATGTCTAGACAATAGTAGTTTGTGTATAACAATGAAATGCAAGACATTGAGGAAAGTGAAGGTTGGGTTGAAGAAGTTAACGTTTTGACATTGTGAGCTAGGGAATGGAGGGAATGCCACAGGAGGTGAGATCGTGGGTAGCCAATTGTTGGGTACTTTTTAAAGGACACAATGATGTTCATCTAACTAAAGAACTGCTAAAGCGTAAATGCAGGGGGTACAGCAAAATCAAGAAAGAGAAGGAATGGTCACAATGAGGATCGATTTTCGAATTACAAAATGCAGGAATACGCCCAACAATAGTGTATCAGAACCCAAAAGCACCAGTACTGGACAAGAGATGGACAGCCATCAAGGTTTCTGTAGACCAGGCATTGTTCTTCCAATCTACTACTATCAAATTTTAGTGGGAGTGTGTGGCTTATAGCTCTTCCAATTCTTAGCCGACAGTGTTTAGTCTCTTTCCCAACCAATAGCAAATCCTGAAAGGCAAAGGGAAATAGAATTGCACATGTGCACCAAGGGTCTGCTACTCATGCCCCCCCTTACACAATACCAAAAACACCAGACAATTGCAACAAAGCCATACAATTCAGTTCTTTGCATCTCACATTTGCAAAAAAAAAAAAATGTGGAAATGACCTCTGCAAAGTTGTGTACGACATGTACCGGCCCATTCGAGAAGATGCTTCTCAACATTGTGGCTCCTCCCAGCGCTAGCCAAAAGCTTGTCCAAGCACGAGCCACAAACCCGGCACTTTCCACAGAGTAACCAGAAGGAAGTTGTCCAGCAGTCAGAAATACACTCCGCGGGGAGACCTGAGAAGCTGCGAAAGTCTGTAGCCTGCATCCATGGCCACTAAACGAACCTAAAACAGCAAAGTCATTATTTGTTCTACAAGTCACATAAATGGTGAGAAGAGAAACATAGCATTCAGGTGCACCTGGTGTGAATGTCCCTTGCCAACCAATGGCAAATCCCAAAAAGCAAAGGTCACAATGGTGTTATCAGGTATGGTTCCATGTTGCCCACACGTAGACCAGCCTTGACATGGAAATATTGGCAAACACATTTGGATTAAAACATTTCATCTCTCTTTGCACCTCCTCCCCATCACTAATGGAAGCTGCTGCCACTTGCCAACTGGCATTCAAAGACGACATTCACAGCTTTGACCATAGTGTGCAATGTGCTGGATTTTCTCTTGTGCTGGACCTTCCTCAGCAGGTCAAAAATGGTTGGCAAGTCACGTTGTGCTGAATCTTATCTTTGAGTGAAGCTGAGGAAACCCATCTTGTTGACTTCACATCTGTTATCATCTGCTGTCTGTTAGTTGGTGTACTACTTGTCAGCAACTACTTGGGGTGTGTTCTGTGTTCTGGATGGACCTTGTTGCACTCCGCCCTCTACCCTGGTATTTTTTTTTACTGTTGCACGTGTTCTGAGTAAAAATTGTCTAATTGTATTACCCTGCTGACATTCTTTGACTTGACTTTTGACTTTCATTTTTGAATAAACCTTTCAATTAAGTAAAGATTTGAGTATGTCCTGCATCTGTTCTATACAAAGGACTGTTTTTGACAAAAAATGGAATGTTTTGTTCTGTCAGTCCTCAGGACATTCTGTCATTGGACTGAAAGAACGTCTTGTTCTTTTCAGCCAGGGTACCGAGGTAACGCAAGTAACCAAGACGTTGTGTCACAACTCCAGAAAGCTACAGGGATTGTTGTCAAGTTTATCATTCAAATGGACTGTTTAGACGGACACAAAGAACGTCTTGTTCCTTTCAGTCAGGGTACCGAGGCAACGCAAGTAACCAAGACGTTGTGTCACAACTCCAGAAAGCTACAGGGATTTTTGTCAAGTTTATCATCCAAATGGACTGTTCAGGCGGACACAAAGAACGTCTTGTTCCTTTCAGTCAGGGTTCCGAGGTAACGCAAGTACCAGGGAACATTTAGAACACTTGCACACAAATAGTATATAGGGTGAATTGGTAAAAAGTAAGTAAAAAGAAGGTCGAACAAGCAAGGAAATTAATATGATTCACACTCCGGGACAGATGTTGGCGATATCACACCAATTGCCATGAAACAAAAAAGAAGAAAAAATAGGTTAGTCTTACAGAAGAGCTTCCTTTACAGTGTAGAATTAGGTCTTTTGGTTGTAGCCATTTGCCAGCATTTGCAAGTATGCTATCAGGTAAACAACAGCCCATCACCTAAGTAGGGTATTGAATATAGTATTCCAAAATTGCTTTTTTCAACAAGATCTATTCCAGTAATTCTCAACAGCTGTCAGCCTAATCATAGCCTAAACCCTTGACAGATTATGAAACTACAAGTAGCCTGTTCTGCCTCCTCCACTCTCCATATTGTATCTTTCTTCAATGGTCTATGGAACATTCGGGCTGTTGCGATCAATACTTCATCAATCTTTGTGAGCCACCTTAACCGGTAAAAGTGACAGAAACCTTGGTCACCCCTTCTCACTTACCTCTGAAATTACCCAAAACCCCCTCTATGACAAACCCTTTCATTTGACCTTAAACGAGATGGAGGAACTCGGAATAGAGTTGCTTCTCCTCCACATTGGCAAGAGTCAGCTGAGGTGGCTTGGGCAACTATTTCGGATGCTCTCAGATGTCTTGACGCCTCCGTGTCCTCCTAGAGAAGCTAGAAGAGGTGGTGAGAGAGAGGGAAGTTTGGGCGACTCCGCTAAGGCTGCTACCCAGCCCTTGATAAGAGGAAGAGGATGGATGGACCTTAAATTATACAACACTGGCAACTCACACAGCAAGGAAGCCTCTTCCATGGACCTGATCGTTGTCTAACCTAAGAATGAGCTATTTCATAAGCCGGTAACCAACCCATGGTACAACAATAAAACACAAAAGCTTTTCAAGTCATACTTGTTTGTTCTATGATCATTTACATTTTCCTAATTAGTGGATGCCAAGATACTGCCTTTATTGCATTTACTTGTTGAAAACTTGTAGCGATTTATAACCTACAGTGTGTACCTCAATCTGTTAGTCGTTGTGAATAAACAGTCTGCCAAATAAATAAAGGTTTACACTAATCTTTACAGGTCTTAATGGAAAAAGTCATTCAGTAACAGTATTGCAGTAGTTTAAGAAGTAATCTCAGTGGTTTTGTTTCGTCACGATACTGAATTTGTTCACTCACTCTCGGATTTCTTGAAGAAAACAACTCTGGATTCGGTGGTGAAGTTCTGGCCTCGAAGGGACATCTGCACACCACCCAGAGCCGAGCAATGGTCCACATCATGGCGCTCTACGGCCGGCTGCTCTATGGCCGACCTTTGAGCTGGAACGAAATCAGGCATTTTTCCAGTTAAGACAGGTATCACAGACAGCGCTGAATTTTCTCGCATCCTGCCGATAGTCACGCGATACATGACGTCATTTAGGGTATAAAAGATTCGCATTTCCTGACTGTTATTCAGTAATGCATTGAACGGCAAAATAAACAGGTGTTAACCTCTAACGCGGTGTCTGCCTCGTTGCATTTGCTCATGGATCCATTTTCTGAACAACTGCCTTCGACAGAGACCTGCACCTCGGCCAAGATGAAACATCCTACTGACTTATACTGTTATGATGACAATCTTTCACCGAGTACAAAAAGTGTAGTCAAGACTACACCTTGAACTTTGTAAGCACTTCCATAATTTGATGTAAAGTGCGCTGGAAACGCAATTGATCTATTTTGGCAGAGGTAATGTTGGTCTATCAACCACTTAATGGTTATTTTCCTTGAACCAGTATGTTAACATTGACAATTAACCGAAGAAAGACAATTCTGAGGAAAGGTTATAAACGTACTGCACTCGATAGTGTCCGAAGCAGCTTGCAGAGAAACCCACTGGCCTCCAGCTTGAGGAATATGGACCCGGAAGACCAACTTCACACGAGTGTTTTTCCGTCCATCTGTCTTTCCTTTCCTCAATTCGATGTCAGCGTTCCTCAGTTTCAAAATCCCGGCACAGTCGATCCTACAGAAAAATGCATCTCATCACTTTTTTGTTAGGTTTTTTCTGTTATTAAATAAAAAAAAAAGTCACAAAGAGTCAAAACATCGCTCTTCTCTGAATATATATTTCTGACCTTATCAGCTGACCTTTTGTCAGCACAAGATTATAGGTATAATCATGGGAGATTTGCTGTTTCAAAAAGAAGGACCTAATTATTGATCCACAGGAAATACATCAGTCGGAGCCTTACACTGCTTTCATGTTTATGTTGGGTTCGAGAGACACTTCCAGAATCTTGGTTCCGTTCAGGATCCGTTCCTGACTGCTGATGGTGACGGCTTTGCCCGTGATGCGATGAACCTGGTAAAATGCGTGTGGCCTGAGGTTCCTGTTGTCCGACGTGCCGATGAAGATCTGCATCGGTAAAGGCTCCGTGCCCGTGTAGCCACACAACTGGAAGAGTTGTGGACACGTCAACAACTCAACACCTAGGATCATGTGCGATTCCTAAATTCCCTGGAGTATAGTGAAGATCACCCGTACCTGAACGACAGGATGGCCTTCAGAACAAGCTTTGACCGGTCCTCGACTTCCCTCTGTCTCGTAATGGGCCCGGTGGTAGTGTCGCGGCTGGACTTCTATCCTGAGCTCGTACTGGTCAGTGCTGCTGGGAAGGGGCCAGTCCAGGCCGGGGTGAACATTCACAGGCATACTGGAAGAAGAAAGGTTGATTAGGCCACTACATTATGCATTATTGTGTCATGATTAATTTGGTTAGGGAAGTGTGATTAATTAGTTAAAAAAATGTATCTGTTTGACATTTTTATATATATATATATATTGTAGGGCTGTCAAAGTTAACGCATGCGATTCATTTTTAAATTCTTGATGTTTCACTTTTCACTTTAAAATGACCGCGCTCGAAACACAGTGTATGCCGCGAAAATATTGCTGCAACCCCGCTGCAAACATATTTATCGGAGTTTTGGTCTGGAGGTAAGGGACATAGTGAACACACAGACCCGGAGCAGTGGGTGTTAAATTCAGAATACCAATTTCGATATGTTCCCTAGCGGCCATATTGACAATCACACTAACTTTACTTTACTTTGAATTTTTAATCAGCTGAAGACTCAGGAGCATCTCATACGATTTACGCTCGCACGTCTCCATTTAGCAGTCTTAAGAGTTGTTTTTTCTTCAACTGATTAAAACTTTGAAGAGAAATTTTTTTTTGGTTTTCTAATCAATCAATTTTTACTATTTTCCTTTGGATTTACTGAAATCACACAAAAAGTACTTCAATTGGCACGTGGAATTGTGAGTGACACTTGTCCTTTTGCATACGTGAAAGTAAAAAAAAAACGCCATTCGGAAAAATGTGGTCATTCACTCTAAAGTACAGAACGTCCTGTTCTTTCTAACTAGGATTACGTAGGTTACGCATGTAAACAAATCAGAGGACAATTCCAGGAATTTAAGTAATTTGTTTTTATTTATTCATGTGGTCATAGAGTTTTATTTCATGTTGAGTGTTTATTTGATGGTGTGGTTCCCTCAGTGTTCTGCTGTGATCCTTTAAATATAATTTATAAATGCTTTACAAGGCAAAACTAGTCCTCGCTTCAGATGAGCTCAATTAACCAGTTAACTGACAGATAGTAAATGCTGTATAACTAACTTAATTATCAGTTAAACAGTATTGAGAACAGCTTTTACTTTGCTACAGTTTATTGTCGGACTAAGCTTATTTTTTTTCATGATTAACTTATCCTTAAGAAAGCGCGAAAATACAATAAAGTGTATTACTAAGATGCTTATAAAGCATAATTAACAATTTATATTTCTAATAATAAACCTATAATATTAATGTTGCTTTATTAATATGATTGATTATTAATGATGCTTAACTGTAAATTCTTAGCTAGTAATAAAGCTTGTATAAAGTAACAAAGATGTTACTTTTCCTAGATGTTTTACATTTATATTTAGTTAAATGTTTAAATATTTTTGAAATGCTAATTTGGTACTTTGAATATTTATGAATGAACACATCAATAAATAATTTTTGCTCTACTTTTTGCACTGTGAAACACTCCAAAACTGTCCACCTGATGTTGAGAAAGAACAAGCGACATGAATGACATCTCGTTTCATGAGTTCTGGAAGCGGCAAATATCCTACCTTTTCATTGTCAATATATGACATATTGTTGACATATTATTCTTGACAAGAGAACAGATCTTGAAATTACACAATAATGATAAATGAACAATAATGATTAAGCTTAGTTAAAAAGTTGAGTAAAAGATTAATGTGCTTGTTTCAAGTAAATAGGTCTCGTTTCAAACCGTCTTACCAAG
Organism: Paedocypris micromegethes; assembly: GCA_028031935.1. Taxonomy (NCBI): domain Eukaryota; kingdom Metazoa; phylum Chordata; class Actinopteri; order Cypriniformes; genus Paedocypris; species Paedocypris micromegethes. Next base: position 1,603,407 of record CM051502.1, on the reverse strand, counting down.
TAAAATGTTCTCACCCCATTGGCAGATCATTTTAACAAATTTTTACTAATTGTGTTTATTATTTTCTTATTTTTCATGTGCATTTTTTGTAGTGCAGGTCTGTGTGTATATCAATTATGAATTTAAATAAATGTTGATTCAATTTTAGACTTTAAAAATATGCACTTAATTAGATCAATATATACCGTAAAAAAACACCACCTGTAATGTATTTATAAAATTATATTAAATAAATGAAATTATTATTACTATTATTTAATAACACTTTTAATTGGTTTCCACGGAAACTTTTTCACATCTTCACATGTTCGAAACAGATTATTGGTTATTGGGTTTATCGCTTTCCCTCATATATTTTTCTTTTTGTCGCTATGAATTGCATCTTTGCTGTATGTCTTTATATGTATGCCTCTGAAACAATCACGATTCATCAAATTCGATCCCAATTAGACTTGACAATCGCACCTTATTTATTTCTAAACGACTATTTAACGTTGCTGCACAAAGCCGGTCTTGGATTTTTTCCCTACCTGCTTATTCCCGTCAAAACGTGATTGGGCCAGTTGGTTGGCATGAAGTAGCACGGCTCCATGCCGAGTTCCTTTTTCACTTCGGAGACGGACCGCAACAGTTGGTCCTGGTTTTTGGAGCAGGAATACTCCAGACTGGGTTGAAGGATCTTGGCGGGTTTGGTCAAGTTGGTGTTGACGTTGCTCATCGTTTCGAAGTTCTCCAGAAACTCCAGCAACATGGAGGGCTCGTCCTGGCCAACCTGGGACGCGTCGGATACCTCGTCATAGATGAGCTTGCCCTCTGGTGGGCTCGGGAGCGCTTGGGGTGAAGGTGGGCGACTATCCAGAACGGTGTCTTCTGCCATGCTGGAGAGAGAAGAGGTGTTGGACGAGCCAGAGGTCAGGATGGATGGAGGTTGAGGACATCCGTTGCTGGCCACCAGGGTGATGCACGGGGAATAGGTTCCTGTGGAGGCGTTATCAGCCAAGCTGAAGACCTGGTTGTCCTTGTAGGTCATGCTGTAGCCCGGCACGCTGAGCATTGGACGGTTCATGCTCACAGTGTTGGTCAGCAAGTGGCCGTGATGGTGCAGGTCCGGGAGAGAGATCTCGATCTTCTGTCCCGCGTGGTGAGGAGCCAGCAAAGACGGATATCCAGATGGTTTCAGATCCAGCTGCTCGTACGTGACGTGCTCCTCGATGATGGATTGGTGCAGGGGCATCTCCACATACGGGTAGTTTGGATGAAGGTAGGATGAAGTTTGATCCATGTTATGGTCAGATTCTACTAAAAAATAAAGAACATGCTAGAATGTTATCAGTCTGACTTGTCTGTTTCCTGCTTCTTGTCCCCAATCTGGACCTCAGAAAATTGACAGAATCGTCGTCATGGCATCACTGGGGCATAACGTATTTTTATTTTTATTTTTTATAAATAATTTTTTTTAAATAATACTTTGCACTCATGCCACTGTAGCTTAAATACATTTAGACTGGAGCAGACTTTTTTCAAATGTAAATATATGTTTTTGAATAACGATGCCTCCAATTAGTGAAAAAAATGAAATGTTGGTTGGATTTCACTACATATTGTCACTACAATATAATAAATATATATAAAATTTGAATTTGAATTTAATTATTGGATAAATGTAACTATAAAGTTTACAGAATTAAGTTATTAAATTAGCTTTAAACTTTATGGAATGTATTTGTATGAATAATTGGATCAGTTTATTAATTCGGTTGTGCTGTCATGCGTTTTTAAGTTTGATCCGCTCATCACGGCGAGACTATTGTTAATAACCTATATTTTTCACTTGCACATCATTTGCATTTTAACAGCTGGCTCACAGAGTGGACAATAAGGATGGACAATATTACTAAACAGATGGGTTTTTTTTGAAAGTTAATGGTTTCCAAAATTGTAGAACATACAAAAAATTGTTTGTGACTGGTGTCATGTATTTTCACAATTTTCTAAAATCACAATTTGTTTTGTTTTTTGCAATCTGTCTTAAAAAATGATAGACTGACAAAACTTTTTAAAATTGTAAATAAATTCTCATTACCCATTCAAATAATTAACAAATTGCAATAATTGTATTCTTAATTTTATTATTTTTAGAATGCTAATCATTCTTTGAATGTTAAGGTTTCAGTTATTGTTAAAAAAAAGAAAAAAGAGCAAAATGAAAAACGAATAAAAAAGAATGGGGTAGTGAATAAGTAGTGATTTCTTTGTTGGTTTATAGGATCATTTGTGGGAAAACCTCCATGAAAGGAACGCAGAATTAAAAAAATCAATAAATAAATAAAACTGTTCATTTAAAGATTTTAAAAATGCCTCGATGAACGGACTCACCTCGTTCGTCACGAAGTAAATCAGTGTTAGTTTGATTGTACAGGAAAAGCAAGGGAAGATCCATTTCATGCTCGCCAAAGCTCGAAGACATGTTCACCATTGAATCTTTTTTTTAATTTCAGCCACTCCAATTAGAAACCATCCTTAAAATAACGGAAATTTAAATACGTGAGGTAGAATGTTGCGTACTGTTGCCATGGAGACCGTTTGCGTGGCGCCGTGTCATTTGTGCGAGCAAATGTAGCTTCCGGTTTGACAGTCAGTGAACTCCCTCACACGCCCAAAAGTGAAAAAAAAAACGCAATATAAACGCGATGATCTGAACAAAATCCTCCGAGTTCTCCTTTTTGCTTTCCTCGCGCGCGTGCAGATAATTAAGAAACGAAGTTTTAAAAGAGTCTAATCTCCAGAATGTGAAAATGTCTTCCCTGTTATCGATTCCTTGCACATACTGTTCGTTTTTAAATGATTTCGATTGTAATAGTTCAGCATTACGAAGGTGAAATCCAATTCAAAGCTCAATGTCTAATATACTCACGAGAACTAATAAAGATATTTTCAAATCAGTTCAAAATTAATTGAAATTAATTGTGCTTATATTCTATATTTCATAAAATATATTAACAATACACTGTTCAAAGTTTTCTCAGTTATACTCTTTAAATCTATAGTTTTACTAAATAAATGAAATGCTTCATACATGCTAAAAAGGGAATATTTAATTGAAATGCCTTTTCCCTCCGTAAGAAATTCGCCACTTACAAGAGCAGAAAAAAGTAAGAAAGGCAGAAAATAATATACATAAGTAACGGGGTTACTTTATGTAAATTTTTACTAGAACTGGGCGGTCATCACGTGTGTGCATGAATGCGTGCGTGCGTGCGCGCGCGTGCGTGCGTCGTGCGTTCTAGGGGGCGGGTCTCTCAATCACCCTCAGAGTGAGGCGATCTCGGTAAGACGCAAGATGCTGTCTCCCTTCTTTTTGTTGAGAGCAATTACAAGTGGCTAACTTTTCCTGGGTTTTTTTAATGTTTATAGTTTATGATGGACGCGTGCGACTGTGACTGTTCTGTATTTGTGTTGTGTTCAGGTATGTTTTCCCTCGTGGTGTCGAGCGATAGCATAAATGCTATTAATGCGCACGTGTGTGTTCTAAATGATGCACGTTCCCATGTCAAATATTGTATTTCATTTTGTATTGTCACAATTATATCGTTTGGTCTATAAAGAGTGAGGAGATCCGTTCCACGTTTATGACATATATCCACGTTCCGTTCCACGTGGTCTTGGCGAACGCGTGCGACTGACCGTTCTGTATTTCTGTTTTGTTCAGGCGTCCAATAAAATGCACATCTTCCGACTCCTCGTCATGTATCGCTGGGTTCCTCATCACGCCGACGCTGGACCCGTCACATTGGTGCCGTGACTCGTGGTTCTTCAATCAAACCAGTGTAAGCCCTTGCGTTTCGGTCCGTTGTTCTCCCAAGAACGACACCATTCGCCGGCCAATACTTCTTCAGCAGTGTTTATTCTGGAGGTTATGGAACAAAACGTCATCCAACTCGCCAGTTCTCCTCAGGAACTGCCCAAAATCACATTTCTTAAACTTTAACAAGACATAAAATAATGGTAAGCATTTCTGAACAGTACCTGGAGGTTATGGAACAAAACGTCATCCAAATGCAAAATAAAGTAACATTCATAAAAAACTCCGTCATTCGCTTGTCACATGTAGCGTCAAACATCGCGATCAAACTACGACCATCGCGATCGCAAACACACCAAAACAAAACAGAAACGTACAGCAGTTGCATGTAGAACAATAATTAAACAATATTTAACCAAAAATAACAACTTTTATTGACTTTTAGTTGAGGATGGGGTACGATCACCACTCACCTCGCCAGTTCTCCTCAGGAACTGCCGAGGTGGCGGCTGACGTCACTTCCTGCTGACTCCCGAGACTCGCAGCCTCCCCCTACTGGTATTTATTATAAAAAACAACTAAACGCCTCCAAGTACAAAGAAAACAGAACCTTTATATTTTGGAACAAATTCAAACTAACTAACATTTTATCCTGTTACACCAGCGTTTGAAGCGAGCGAGGCCTTCACGCAAAACTATATCGGAGTCAGGTGGAAATCTGTGTTGGACTGTGATGGTGGTCCCAAATCACTGGAACTGAAAGGCTTGTTCTGGGAAAGGATGTGAGTCGTGAGATGAGACCAAGATTGCACAAAATCTTCAAAAGCACTTTAATGACACTTGCCTGCTCGGAGTCGCGTAGCTCTCCAACACTGTTTCATCCATACATCCATACATCCATTATGCCCCTGAGTTAAGGGATGCAGTTTTCTAAATAAAATGAGGCTCTTTGGTTACAGAGACATAATAAAAACCTGCAAATACTCTTCTCTCCAGTCACAAGTACCACACCAGAAATGAATAAATAATAATTTTCTTTGTTTATAAGAGAAGTAAAAGATTGCAAACAGAAAGTCCAAATGCCAAAACAACAACAAAAAACCATATACTGTAAATAAAATATAAATCTAAATAATCCAAACTCGTGTCAAGAAAACAGAAATATTTAACCTTACTCCTTTACCAGAACCAGAGTCAAATCAGGCTTACAAAAGTCTTAGGTGTCGCTCAGAGATGCTATCGCAAGATTTAAAACAATGAATTAAAAGTAATTTACAACAAAAGCACACTGTGTAACACCATCCATCCATTCTCTTTTCAAATTCTGGGTCACAGGGAGGGAGCTGGAGTCAATCCATGCATCTCTTGGTGTGTAAGACACACCCCTGAATTGACAACCAGCCAATCACTGAGCGGGACATTCACACTCACTATCTCCTTTGAGCAATGTTGCACTCAATTTCTTCTAAATGATTGGTTTCCTTTCGAGTCGGTCTCTTAACATCTATGGGGAACAAACTTTTCCAGTCAGAAGATCAATTTGAGTTACAGTAACCTGGAGAGTTTTGGTCTGGGGAAAAACAAAGACCATAAAGCACGAGGAAAACTTGCAAGCTAAGGGCCCCTCTAAAGACTTCAAACGTGAGTTACTCACAGAGTGTTACTAGTGTTAAACTATGCATTTTAATTACCGTACTTGTGTGAATATAACCACCCCTTTTGTAAAATTTTCGACGCTCAAAAAGTTGGGAGGTGCTTATAATCGCCGATTTCAAATATCCCCGTAAATATACGTTCCCATTTTTCACCTTTTGTAGTCAGGAACAATCCAACAGAAATAAAGATTGATGAACACGGGCAAGTTGTGCATCTGGTGCAAAGAGTCTTAAGTTCTGATCACTAGAATCGACTTTTTGTTCTCTATCATTCAGGTAAAACGATATCAAAATGATACGAGTCGCAAGTTAGGTTTGTTAAATAAAGATAAAAATAGCATTTTTAATACAACAAATTAAAATCAGGGGGGTGCTTATTTTCGCGTAAATACCTGATTTTATAAAATCTCCTTGCATTTCATAACCATTAAACTACCAAAATGTTTATCGTCCTCAACTCTGGAGAGTGACTTCGAGCACAGAGGATTTCTTTCAAACACACACCTTCTCTATAGGAGACGCTTTAGAATGTATGCTTTCACCAATGGCCGTTCTACACTTTACCCCGACATTGTGAACAATCACTTAAAGGCGACACTCTTCGACTCTCGTACTGATTCCAGATGTTGCTCCATCCTTCCTCGCTCACTCGCTCTTCACGACTGCCGTCCTGTTGCTCTGGCAATTAGCACAGAAAAGAGAGGAATTTGATTAAGCAGAGTTGCTAGTTTGTCGGAGATTAAGGTCTGTATATTTAATTTGTTTTTACACTGCATTGTTCTGCAACACAATGCGTTCGGTGACGCTCTGTGTATAAATACACATATGAAACCAAAAATAGAAGCTTGAGAACAAAGATGCTCAAGGGAGTTTGCACCGAGAAATAAAAGCACACATACATGATTATGAACAAAAAAACATTATTTGATCTATTGTATGCTGTAATTGTGTAATGTTTATTGAATGTGTATTCTGTGACAAGCATGTACTGTTGATGTGATAGATAGATAGATAGATAGATAGATAGATAGATAGATAGATAGATAGATAGATAGATAGATAGATAGATAGATAGATAGATAGATAGATAGATAGATATAAATTTTAGATAGGTGATAGGTAGGTAGGTAGGTAGGTGGGTGGGTTGATGGATGGATGGATGGATAGAAGGACGAATAGACAGACAGATAGAAATATTGATGAATGGATAGATGAATAAATGGAAGAAAAATGGACATAGAGATAATTAGATGGATTGATAGATGAATAAAATAATACATGAATGTAAACTATATCAAATATGTACAAAAATTAAACATGTTCTCAATGAGTTAATCAGTGACAGAGGCCAATCAAATAAAATCGTCCAGGCGACGTGTTTATACCAGAGACAAAACTAACCAATGAACTGAACTGAAGCTGTTCAACAGTAACAAGAAGAAAAAAAATTGAGGAGCTAAAACAACGAGGTGGTGACCCAGTGTGGACCAGTCACACTGAGATCATCTCCATCCATCCAGAATAAGACAAACCATCCATTCATCATGACCTCACAGGGAACACACAATAAAACATCACTTAAAATGACCAGAACATTTATATATGAGATAAAAGCCCTCGCTGATAACCTCGTGTGAGGTAGCCACACTCAGAATGATGTCGCCAACATTCGTTGAGAACCTAAACTGTCATGTTCTGAAACAAGCAAACACGAAAACCCAGGTCAAGAACTGGTGATGAGATGGTAAAGTCATGTGACTTACAGTACGTCTTTCTTCTCGACATCAGTATAATTGATATTTGAATCCTCAGACGTTTAAAAACAAAAACAAAAACAAAAAAAAAGCAAAAAAATAGAAAAAAAAGAAAAAAAGACTTGAAGCAACAAGAATTTATTGCAACACGAGTCATGCGACGAAATTCAACAAACAGATTTTTTGGATCTCAGTTTGTGTATTTTGTAAGATTTCAAACCATGTCCAGTCTTTTGACCTTCAGAACGTTGTTACCAGTCAACACAATAAAGTGTCAGTAATGTGTGTGTGTGTGTGGCGGTGCGATTTGATCTTCAGAACGTTCCAAAGCCAAACAAAAGACCTTGAAAGTGTCTTTTAAGGACTGAAAACTCAAGAAAGAAGGATTTATTTCTGACACAATATATTTAAGAGTGGCTTTATAGATTTTATAGCGACTATTTTGGTTGTTCGACCTGTTGAACTGGTGTTGGTCATGTGATTGATTCTTATGGGAATCAATTATCCATCCATACGTTTTATGAACCCCATTTAATTTCTGGGTCACATGGAGCCGGGACATGCAATTCTGGGCCGAAATCATTGGCCAACCAATCACAGAGTGGGACACGCAGACACACTCATCTCACTCACATCTACGGGCAATTTTACAGCCTCCAGTTCACTGTTAAATCCCGGACTTGTTGGAGATCCAGAGGAAACCCAGGAAATTTAGTGTATTTTTGTCTAAACAGGTTTCATTGTATTTTCCACAGAAAGACTTTCAAGATTCTCAAATTAAATATAAGTGAAAAATACTTTCACATGGAGACAACAGATTAACCGAATTTTCCAAATATAATCTTAGATTTCTTGGTTAATAAAATAAAATAAAAGGAAACAAAAAAAAGCTTATTTTGCAAAAAATTTAAAGAACTCTAAAGTATAATAATAAAATGAAATTAACCAAAATTAAACAAAGCAAAGCTAAACTACACTGGACTGGACTGGACTAGACTAGACAAAACTAAACTAAATTAAATGTATATAAATTGACATATTTCAATGCATGTCACAATTAATTACCAATAATTACCAATAAATAAAACACTTTGTATCACCACCAGTACCAGAGTCAGTATCACCAGTTGTGTTTTGTCCATTTTTACAAACCATTTCTCTTATCAAATTTTGCCCATTTGTCTTTACACTTCCAAAATTGGGGAATGTTCCCATTGAATTATATTTAACATTATTCACTTTGGCATATTCTCACATGATCAAGTCTGATTGGTTCAGAGAGCAGTTCAAATACAGTAGTGTGTATACCCGCTGCGGAAAAATCAGTCTTGAACCCAAATTACCAAAGCCACACATACGCGGGTTTGTGTTTCCATATCTTTTGCATTACCCCGGGCAAAATGAGGTCTGTCCTGCGCTAAGAGCAACGTCATAAGTACCGAACCAAGGCAAATATGACATGCCCATTACCGTGGTTGGCAACACATATTTACATAAAGCCTTTAGTGTCTTTTTTTGCACCCGGGGTGAAAATTAATGAAAGCCTCACTTTGCGAATCAGGGCAGAAACAAATTTACACTTAGCAAAGTTCAATTTGTTGTGCGGCAAAAAAAAAAAAGGTTGTTGTGGTGAACCATTATCATAGATTATTATGCAGAATGTTTCTTTCAGGGGTTTATGATCCATGCAAATGGAGGCATCAGCATATCGTGGCATATTTCTCTGCCTAATGGATGCCTACACGTCTGTGTGATAATAATGATTATAATGCCAGCCGTTGCCCCGCCCTCTCGGATAAGCCCACCTTTGGCACCATCCACCCGGTGGGAGACGAGCGTCAGGGCGGTTGGCAATACGGCGGGAAACGATAGTGCGTCACTTGCCATCTGTGTAAATCGTGACATAGTTAAAAAAAAATGCTAACTGTATTTTCTATTACTGTATCTGTATATCCGTAACTGTATTCTGTATATCAGTTAACTGTATTTTCTTTATTTCCTTTGCGTATTTTTTTTTACCACTTCTTGTATTTATTTGTTTTTTACTCTGTCATCACTGTTTTTTCATTTTTTTTTTCTTTTATCGTTTCTCTGTTGCTGCTGACACTGTTTCCTCTTAGTGTATTAAACAAAGTCATTCATTCAATCAATCAATCAATCAATCAATCAAACAAATCTTCTTTTTTAAAATTTAAATATTTCTATTAATTTATCTAAATTTAAATTTTATCTAAGGGCTTCAGGACTTCATTTCCCAAGATCCTTTGCTCCAGTCAGACTTCGCACATGCCCAGAGCAATTGTTTCAAGCTCACAGTTTATCCGGCACCGTGTGAAGAGGAAGGATTATTATCCCCTGTGCATCAGACCGAGCATTTTAATTGTGTCTGTGCCTTGAATTTTTTTTACTTCTTGCCTGTGTTTTTCATTTTCGACTGTTTCGACTCTTTCTGCGATGACTCATTTGAAGCCAGTTACGCTAAGCTAAGCTAACCCAGTCATGGTTTGTAGTCTCTGATTGTTGTAATATGAATTATTGTACTGTATTTAGTTTAACCTTACATCTTCCCGTGTTATTTTGTCTCTGTTAAGTGTAATGTTTCTTTATTTCTGTTATTGAGCCAGTAAAAGCTAATACGTTAGCACGTCTGCCTACGCACCATTGTTTAACATTATACAGACACGCACCGCTGCATAAAGGCGACGTGTTTCTGTTTATTTGTGATTGTTCCTGACTTGAAATACAGAAATATGCACATATTTGAAGTCGGCGATAATAAGCACCTCTCAAGTTTTTCAGCGTCGAGTTTTCGAGTTTTGTGAAATTCGAAAAAAGGGGTGCTTATATTCGCGTAAATATTGTATTTAATATTGAGAGCAGCCAAGTTATTTAACAAATATAAAAAAAACAAGTATACTTTTACAACAATGTAACTCGTCTACTAACTCAGTAACAGTTTGTGGGAAGTAACTAGCAACTGTAACTAATTACTATTTTAAAGGAACATTCCCAACTCTGACAGGAGACGTGGAGAAGCCTTCAGGAAGAGTTTGAGCGGAGGAGAAGATCTCCAGCCCTCCATCAGCAGAGAAACGTATCAGTCATGGAAATGAATGATCTGGCTCAGGGTGCACAGACAGCCAGGACCCAGCGGGAGACCCTAATGTGCCTGATTGAAAATGAACAGAGCAGGAAGCTCGCTACAGCGGCGAATCATAATACAATTAGCCAGGAAAGATTGGCACATTTGTCTTCCTGCCGTGGTTGAGCACAAATAGAAGGCCGTCTTTGTTTCCCTCACTCCTCTTCCTCCTTTGTTGATCACACAGCCGAGTCATTATCATACACGGACGAGGGAGGGCAAAATCGAAAAAAGTAAATCACACCCTGACGTATTTATAACGAACGGAAACGCGCGTGTTTGTGGATGTGAATGAATCGGCATTAATATTCATGCCCACTCTGAGCTGCTTGTCAATTTAATATTTTCTTCGGCCCCCAAATGTAAAACTTCCATTGGTTCGACTGCAATGTGGCGATCTGGCTTCTTCCACCGAGACGGAAAGACGGAAGAAGGTCGAGGCGTGATAGTCATTATTCAACCTGCTGGCACCGGCTAGAGAAACGTGTGTTTTTTGCTTTATTGTTCTGGGTCTTTATTGTTCACACAGTTCTGGACGTGAGCCAAAGTTCTGATTATTATGAACTCGCCTTTCATTGGCTGCTTATCAGGAAAATCGGAATTATTTTTGTCTTTGCGTGACACCTGTTTGGTGGTTCGGTGACCATATTAGATTTTTACAAAAAAAGAGGAGAACCGGCGCGGCCTCGAGACTAATTCAGACAGGCTTCTCGGACCTTAATGAACATGCTTTAATATGTTTAAATGGTGCAAAACTAACTTCTGTAATACAAATAATTTAATCTGTAAAAATTTAAATCATTAACCAAAAAATAATCCTAGAATTTTTTCTAATAAACAATTGAATAAATTAATGAATCAACAATAAATTAATAATATAAAATAGTGTTCAAAATATCAACTCTTCTGTTTGAAAATCCAGCTTCAACTATATATATAGTTAATAAAAGTTTTTTTTTTTTTTTTTTTTGCATTATGTCTCATTTATTCCATGCGGATCACGTTCCATATCTGCTTTAAACATTTTTCTCTTCAATAAAAAATGAAGACAAAAATATACATGAAATTTAAAACAAAAAAAAATCTAAACACTCATAATACTCAAATGATTTCTGAATTTATATCTCAATTTCTTTAAATGTATTTTATTTTATCGTTTGTTATTTTACTCTACGATTCAAATACGATTGTGTTCAACCTGTCCTCTATAAAAAAAAAAAACTGACTTGACTAAAATTTATCGGGTTTTATTAATACTTTAAACTGGTTTTATATTTTAGCCTGAAGAGAAACCTGTAAGTCAAAATAACTTACTAGTTATTTTTATAGTTTTAAGACTCTTAGTGCATTGCAGAATAAGTTACTATTTTCACATTGTTGGGAAATGTTCCAGATATAATGAGAGGAGAGTATACGGACTAATATACGGAGAGACAGTATCCAGAAGCCACAAGCGTTTTCATTATCTGGCAGCCATTAAACATCATGTCCTTAATTGACAAGGACATTGACATTGACGTCCCCAGGCAGCATCTCGTCTCTAATGTGAGCCTGCTCGCAATATTTAAAATCAAGGGCCCGGATGACAAAAATAATAAGTCTTTTATTCTAACAGGAATTTCATTTACCTTTACATAATTACAATTTTAGTATTCGCGCACACACCGTTTTTTTAAATAAATGCTTTAGCAAATCAATATATTGAAATTGAAGATGAAAATACAGTTAGTTGTATATAAAACACACACACACACACACACACACACACACACACACACATAAATGCTATATGTTTTTTATTTAATTATTTATCTAGGTCAATCTTGAAAATAATCATTGTTAATCTTTGTTAAAGATTGATTACAATTATTATTATTGTACCAATTAGTTATCATTTGCTTTTTTTTTTAAATTATTCTATTCATGTTCCCATAACTAAATTTGTTTATTTGTGTATTTATAACCTGCGTTTGCTGTCTTTTGTTTGCTAGTGTATTGTCTGTATGTTGTTGTCTGTGTAGTGATGTTTTGTTCCTGAGTCTAGAGATTTCTAGAGTGTTTTTTTCTGTTAAATCATTGCAGCTTGAGCTTTCAAATCATCACTTTTGGCTTTCGTCTGTTTTATTTCTGTTTAATAAAAGTAACATTTCACAAACGCGACTTTCTCCTCTCAATCTTAAAAGCCTGACGTGACAAGAATATAAGTTCAAGTTCATTTGTATAGCGCTTTTCTTAGTCCGAGACCAACGCAAAGACGCTAAAACGAGAACTATAAGAACTTGGAAGTCAACATAATGTGTAACGTGAAAATAGTCAGACTTTGTGTATTTTTGTGGTAAAAAGTACTTTGTCGGCTGCAGTGTGAGACCCAAGTCTTTGCAAAAGAAGTATTTACATTTATTATTTACGGAAAATTATGATCGTGATGTTTAGATCAGACGTGTTGCTGTTGTTAGACCACAGAAGATCGAGGAAGACAAGTAAATATTTAGTAATAACATATGTATTATCGGGAACACAAAATCATGTAAAAAATTGATGATTCGTTTTAACACGTACTGCGCTCCTAAAAAATCCAACAAGCAAAGCAAATTTTTAAAAGAACGTGATTTCTAAACTCGTATCTCTAGATGTTAAATGTAGACTTGCTACAGCGCCATGAAACAGTTGGAATACGTTTCGACCTCCAGCCTTAGCAACGAGAGGCGAGAGGCTTTTATTTGAGGGCTTGTTGGTCCAGCTCCAGCATCCTGATGTACGAGTTTAATGCTAGATTTATCGTCCTGTTGTGTAATGGATAATCACCGGCACTAGAAAGGACGCGGCGCGACTGGAGGCTCCTGATCAAGGATGAGCAATGCATTGATGTGATGAAGTGTCTGAGGAATATTCATCAAACTCGTATCAGATGATCAAATGCTGATCTTTTCACCGACTTTGGCAATTTAGTGCATTAATTTGCTTGCTTTTCATTCGATTCAAGGAGCGGCACAAAGTGACACCAGACTTCATAATACCGGTGTGATGAAAAGTTCAGCCAAGGACTCCGTCCTATTAATGTCCACATTCTCTTAATGGTAACGATCTTAAGTGTAGTAATTGCTCAAAGCTTGAGGAAAACGAATGAAAATATGGATTGGAATTGGAAGGACATTGGTTGGAAGACATTTTGACATACCGTATTTACGTGAATATTTTAAATTCATATTTTCAATGCTTAATTTTGGTTGAGTTGCTTATAATCGGCAATTTCAAAAATGCGCAAAAATCGAAAAATGAAGAAAACGGGCAAAGAGTAAAAAAAAATTCTAGGAACAGACATAATCAAAACGCTTGGTCACTGCACAGGGAATAATATTGAATAAACAGAGAGCTTGAAACAATTCTGGGTGGAGCAAAGCATCTTGGGAATTGAAGTCCTGACCACTAGAATTGACTTTTTGTATTCTATTATTCAAGTAAAACGATATCAATATGGTACGAGTCACGAGTTAGATTTGTTAAATGAAGAAAAATTTGTATTTTTAAGAGAATATTAATGTAAGAAATGTCAATTTGAATTAATTGAATGATTATTTTGTGCCTGAAAAAACAGGCGGGTGCTTATATTCAATTTAAATAAATAAACTTAATATATTAAACAATGTTTCAAGAATATGTGGTTACACTTCTCTGTGTGGAACACTTTATTTATAGTCCTATAGTCCTATATTAAAACACTATATTTATAGTTTGTTTATTTAATTGAGAATGATGTTGCATAATTTTATCTCTTGATCGTTTTCCCTTATTTCTCCTTTATTTAAATTGTGCACCCGATAGCTTTATGGATTCAAATCACCAGATACCCCGCACCCCCAGGTTGAACTTTTAAGTCATCAATTTTGGTTTTCGTCCGTTTTTCCTCCGTTTAATAAAACTAAAGTTTCAAAAACGTATCTTTCTCCTCTCAATATTAAGTTCAATTAATGTCCACATTCTCTTAATGGTGAAGATCTTAAGGGTAGAAATTGCTCAAAGCTTGAGAAAAACGGCAATGATTAATCCAATAAAACAATGCAAATGTAGATCGGAATAGGAAGGACGTTGGTTGGAAGACCTTTTGAAAAGGGAAAATAAAAGAATGCATTAAAGATTCCGGTGTTGACCAAAGAATTGCAAGGCCGAGATTATGCGGATATATCCAAATTAAATCGGATGGAGAAATGAAGCCGGCACTTTGGCGTATTTTATTATGGATGTGCATCTGTGTTTCACTTTCCACCCAAAACAATTTCACTCTGCCAAACAGAATCATGACAAGCCAAGAACTTTTGAAATAAAAAGCTAGAGCAATGACAACGTGTCACTGTGAAATGCATCTTTTATTAAATAAATGGGAAAAAAATAAAGAGATTTGAAATTTAAAATTTAAACCAAAGACTTGTTTTCAACTGTACCTGATCTTGTATTCAGGGCTGAGCCAAGTAGACGAGAAATAAAGAAAACAAGAACAAATACGTCAAATTAGAAAGAAAGAAACAAAGAAAAAACAAAATGTAAAGTATATGAAAAATGTAGTTAAACTACATGAAAAAAGAAAGGCACAATAAATCATCATGAAGTAGACAAAAAGACAGTTGTGATGATTCAAACGATTAGGAAAGCAAAAAATAAAACTTTAAGGTTGATCTTGAATTTGAAAAAAAGAAAGATAGATAAATAGATAGACAGAAAAAAAACAGGTAAACCGAAAGTCAGACAGACAAAAGCAAAAATATTGACAGACAGTCAGAGATAAGGATAGAAAGATAGAAAGAAGCAAAAATGTTATACAAAACATAAAAAAAGACGAAAAAGCTTTCTGATAAAAAATGGAAACAAATAGACACAAAAAAGGTGATTAAGTCGATACTTATAACCAACAACTTATAAAGTTGAGGTGGACAAAATTAAAGTCAGACTAAAGAAAGAAAGAAGCAAAAATAAAGACTTGACCACAGGGGACCACACTGAATGAATAAATAAAGAAAGAAAGAAAGAAAGAAAGAAAGAGAGGTGATGCCAATATAGTCAGTAGGAACCACACTGAATAAAGAAAGAAAACAAGAAAGAATGAAAGAAAGAAAGAAAGAAAGAAAGAGAGGTGATGCCAATATAGTCAGTAGGAACCACACTGAATAAAGAAAGAAAAAGCAAGAAAAAAAGAATGAATGAAAGAAAGACATAATGGAAAGAAAGAAAGAAAATTTAATATTTTAAAGGATGTTTTGAATTCATCTTAAAAAAAATCTCAAAAAAGATCTAAGCAACATAAGTGGTCAACATAACTTCATGTATCCATCCTAATATTATATGTTAAGTATGAAGATATTTACAATAGTTTGCTTTAATGGCGCATCCACTCATTCTGTCCAATCACATCACTTGTTGTAAAGTGTTTCCTGTGGAGAAACAGGCGTCTGACCACACACCAACAACAGCCCGTGTGTTCGTCAGCCATTAGCCAGCCTTTCAGCCGATTACATCATCACCATCTGATTGCTGAATGAACAGAAAAGTGATGTCATCGCTAAACGCCACTGATTTATTGGACGACAGCAGCGTAAAGCCATTTTTCCCCCTTATTGAATCTGTCAATCTCAACGGAAAACACACACGACTTAATGATTGTGTGATAGGAGGACTTGACGGAAAAGATGACACAATTAAATCTGTGTGTGTGTGTGTGCGCGCCTAAACGTGTAGTCATATGATTGGTAATATTTTACATTGATTGGTTATTTGTGTGTCCCGCCTTTAATAGAGCCAATAGGCTGACAAAAAACCAGACAGACAGACAAATGTACAATAAATACACACAATGAGACAAACAGGCAGACAGAAAAAGTTAGACAAAAGCAAAAAGATGGACAGACAGAAAAAACTGGTTGACAGACAGACAAATGTACAAAAATACAGACAATGAGACAGACAGGGAGACAGAAAAAATATAGATAGACAGACAGAAAAAAATAGGTTGACAGAAAGACAGACAGGCACAAGCAAAAAGATTGACAGACAGACAGAGATTTGGATATACAGACAGAGAGATGGATAAGACAGACAGATAGACAGACAGACAGACAGACAGACAGGTAGGTAGGTAGGTAGGTAGGTAGGTAGGTAGGTAGGTAGGTAGATAGATAGATAGATAGATAGATAGATAGATAGATAGATAGATAGATTGATAGACAGATTGATAGGCAGACAAAAACCGACAGATAGACAGACATATACATATACAGACATATATATACTGTCCCAGTTGGGTGATGTGATTGACTGTGATTGGCTCCAGCTCCCACCGACCCAGAAACAGAAAAGTGGTTCAGAAAATGGCTTGATTCTACCGTCTTGAAAACTTCCCGTCTTCCTCAACCTGTGCCTTTCAAACCGAAACCTATAAAACAAAACATCGTCCGAGTGCAAATCTACAATACGCCCTCCGCCATTTCACCCGCCCCAAGGTGAACAAGCACATTCCTCTTTATCTCCAGCGATAACCTGCGAGCACAAATATTCGCTTTGCGCAGACTTCCCCGCGGCGCCGTGTAAAAAGTAAAAAGTAAACACGGCTTTCCAGCACTTTCTGTCGGTTTAATCATGTGAGCGCTCATGTTCTTCCCCATTTACCCAGGCCGCCATTGATTTGTTGTTTGGCAGGGAGCCAGAGCTCATCAATGCCACGCCCCCTAGAGAGAAGAGCCCAACTTCTGACTGCAAACCCATCCACTCAATTAAAAGACTGGTCGTTTAACCTTTAGGGAAGAGAGGGAGAGCATTGATCACCAGGACTCATGGGAGGCGATGGTGTGGAAACCTTTGATGTGAAGAAAAAGCCTCTCTTATTTGTTTTGATGATGGGAGACAATTAGGCAAACGAGCGAAGGCGATTGGGCGTCGGGTGTAAACACAAGCGCACTTTTATGGGCTGCACGTTAAAAATAAGCAAATAATTATGTAACGGACACATACCGTATTTATGCGAATAGAAGCACCCCCTTTTTTTTTTTACGAATTTTTGACACTCAAAAACTGAGGG
>CM051502.1:1571647-1585978 GCA_028031935.1 Paedocypris micromegethes | reverse complement strand
CGACTGTAATCGCCGATTTCAAATATGCGCCTAAATATAAGCCCCCATTTGGAACAATTGAACACTGGTGACAACTTAAATATGTCTTTATTTTAAACCAGTCACTTTTACAAACACGTTCTGGACCGAGTCACTTATTAGACACTTTAAACTTTTTTACTTTAACTTTAAAGGAGTAACTTTTTGTGCATTTTGTATTTTGCTCACTTCTACGTTATTCAATTGTATTTTTTATCTTGGAAATTTTGTATTTTTATTTGTATTTATTTTTATTTTTATATCGTATTTATCATATTTCTATTCCTTGTATTTTTATTACAAGGAATATCCCTTTGCACATTTGTAATAACATATTTCATCTTTATATCTTGTTTTTATCGGATTTCTATTCTTTATTTTTTATTATATTTGTTATACTTTGCTTGTATCTCCCCAATCTCTATGTTTAAATGCTGGAACGATCTAAAACACACGTGTAATTTGTAGGTGACAAATAAAATTTGAATTTCTAACAAATGATGGGAAAGTGACATGTTACGCAACATTATTACGATTATTATTATTGCTCTTATTGTTCTTATTAGTATAATTATTATTTGTGTGTTTATAATATTAGAATAGAATAGAATAGAATGCTGTTATTGTCATTGTATCACAGGATAACAATTAAATTAATATTGCTATTCAGATTGTGGCAGAAGAAAGAAATGAGTGAAAACAAAAAAATATATATACAGACTAAACCAATCAATATAAAGAGCCACAATATATTGAAATATCATGCAAAATATTCAAGACAAAAAGAAACGGTATAAATACAACACAAGAAACCACAATAAGTTCAAGGTTAAGTTCTGAGCATTTGTAAGGCGCACACAGTTTTAACTGTCTCAAAGCGCACGTATGAATATGTAAGAGAAGTGTTGCTTTTTATTGATTAGTTGTTGGTGTTAAAAATATGGCTATGATAACACTATGACTATGACAATGAGTGCTACACACAAGTACAAAAGCACAAAAACATTGTATAAAATATACAAGTATATAAATATATAAAAGTTTAAAATAACTTATATGAAAGTATAAAAACAGTACAAAAACACAAGAAAACTGCAATTGACAAAAATATACATAGAGTACATAAAAATCAATGTGGCAGGCGCCATTGGTGAAGTGCTGGTTATTTATTGTGGGTTATAATTTATTGTTGTTATTATTATTATTATTATTATTATCATCATTACCATTGTTATTGTATTAATATCACTATTATTGTTATTATTCATATCATTGTTATTAATATGATTGATATTATTAGTGTTATTATTATTAGTATTAGTATTATTTTACTACTGTATTTGCTTTAGTGACTTTCACGCAAAATTTGATTCAAGTTCGACCGATTCAAACATATGAGTGAGTGATTGGCACAGCCTTATAGTGGATAAATTTACTCCGTGTGCCCATCCTCAGCAGACTTAAAACAAACAGTGTAGTTGTGTCTGTTAGCTGCCTAACATCTGTAATCTATCGTCGGACACGCTTACACGTCCTCATAATCTGATATCCATGACCTGATCTCCGTGACCCAAACCCGTGCCACAAATTCACAACGAAAGGCCTTGGAAAAAAGAAGAAAAAAAAAAACGCTGGACCACCTTGTCGCCGACTGTGAGGTCGATGGAATTAACCTCAAAAGGCATCAACAAGCCAGCCTTCTTCCCATTATTGACGTCTGTGTTTGGAACGGCGGCTCTTATTGAAACAGGGAGAAGGCTGAACATGTATATCGAGCGCGGGAGAGTGTGGAAGCGAGGATGCGTTGAAAAGCTTCCTGCGGTGAAGAGATTGCGCCGACTGTTTGTTCTGGTGGAGAAGGTCCAGGCTTCGGCGAGTAAAGATGCACTTTTCGACGCAGGCCACTGGCCACGAGGACACTGACCTTTTTGGAGTCTGTGGACGATCTATACGTCCTTTAAAGTATGTATGAAGCCATTGATTCCGACTAATTATGCTTGTTGTAAATGCCAAAGTGTAAGGCCGCTAAATAAAAGAGCAACTAACGCACACATTTTAGAATGTGATCAGCCTTTTTTATTTATTTATTTATTTATCCATCTATTCAAAGCATAACAAACTGCAAATAAATAAACGAATTACTTGACATATTTATTATGATTTGATTATCTAAGTTATTCGAATACATTTTTTTTATTTTATGTGATTTGCAATATGTCTATTTGTATCAATCGAGATAGAAGGTTGTAATTACAGCTCAATTATACTAATGAGCAAAACACTAAATTAGTCATTTAATGAAAAAACAACATTTTTTTTTGCATACAATTAGGGCAATTATATTATATATATTATATTAATACAATTATAGAGGTTGTGTAGAAAGAAAAGTGCTACCTTTTTTTTTTTTTTTACTTTTTTAATACTTTTTTTTAAGTATTAAAGTGAAATTCTCACATTATTTAAATCGTTTGTATTACAAATAATATTTATTGACTGAATAAATATAAATTAATCGCCCTAACTCCACCCATCAAAACATTCTCTCCTTTTTTTTTTTACCTAACCATAACTAAAACTTGTTTTTTTTTAAAGTGAAAAAAAAAACCTGGGCCTTCAAACTTGTGAGGCCAAGCCAAATGTTCCCACAAGTGCCATTAGGGCCCAACTTTGTGGTAAAAATAGCAGATCATTTTTTACACAAAATAATTTTTTTGTTGTTGTTTTTGAAAAATTATGTAAATTTTCCGTTTAAAATACTACTTTTTTCTCTATTTAACAAACCTTACTTCTGACTTGTATCACTTCAGTGCAGTTTTCCTTAAAAATAATAAAACAATAATCTATTCTAGCGGTCGAAACTACACCTACCATCATGCTCACTGGTTCCCATGAGCCTTTGCGCTAAAAGAGCTTAGCGAAAGGCTAACTGAGCTGGGTTTTTGTTAAGCGTAAATATTAGAACAGTCACGTTTTCCCCTGTGTAGCAGGTGATTAGATTGTGTTTGACTCTGGTGTTCCTCATTTCGAACTGTTTTCTTTGTTTGTTGCGAAGCGTTTGCAGCTGCTGGTCTCATTTTCTCGCGCTAGCCTGTTAGCCTTTAGCACGGCGAACTACCGGATGCAATGTGGTCTGTCTGTTCAAATATTAATGACTGTTTTTGTTTAATCTTACTTCTTCCAGCGTTATTTTGTCCCTGTTAAGTGTGGCTACGTTTCTAATGTTTCTTTATTTCTTTTAAAAAAGATTTTTTAAAAACTTTTAAAAACTCATCTGCCTCATAACTATTATTTTAAAAAATGAGCGCTTAAATTTACGTGAATATTTGAAATCGGCGATATAAGCACCGCGCAAGTTTTTTGAGCCGCTAAAATTCGACAGCAAACATCTGGCACAGCAGCAGATAGTGTGTGTCCCACCTGCTGGTCTGGGCTGTGAGAACAATGTGAGGAGGAGGAGGAACATGTCCAGAAGATATAGTAGATAAAACCTTTAGCCTCACGACACGTCTATCTGCGCTTTACAACATCAGCAAAAACAACAAGCTGATGTATCAATAGATAACACTGACGACTGTTACGCTCTCCAGCTGTTCCTCTTCCCAGAATCCCCTTCCCCTGGAGCCATCTACACTTCCTCTTCTCTTCCACTGATCTACTGTCCTCAGTCTCCTCACAGTGATTCTCCGTCTCTCTCCTTCCAGCCAGTGTGAGACAAACACCAAAAACACAATATTTCTTTCTGAAATAAATCTGAATTTATTTCTTTCTATTTGTCCATCCATTATCCATCTATCAATAACACTAATAATATAATAATACGATAATGTTTTTTTTCATTCATTCATTCTTTATTTCTTTCTTTCTTTCATTTGTTTGTTTGTGCATTTATTCATTCATTCATTCTTTCTTTCTATTTGTCCATCTATTAACCCTCCATCAATAACACTAATGATGCAATAATACTGTTTTTCTTTTATTCTTTCTTTTATTCATTGAGTCTTTCTTTTTTTCTTTGTTTGTTTGTTTCTTTGTTTCTTTCTTTCTATTTGTCCATCCATCATCCCTCCACCAATAACACTAATGATACAATAATACAATGATACTTTTTTCTTTCTTTCTTTCTTTCTTTCTTTCTTTCTTTCTGCTTTCTTTTTTTCTTTAGTTTGTTTGTTCGTTTGTTCATTCTATCTTTCTAACTATTTGTCCTTCCATCATCCATAAATCAATATTACTGATAATATAATAATACAATAATACTTTTTTCATTCTTTTTTTTCTTTCTTTTTTTCAATTTATCTGCCCATCTATCCATCCACACATCCATGCATCCCATCCATGCAAACCATCCAATAATTATTAAGTTAAAAATTGCTTTTGTCTTTTTTAAATAAATGTATCTGTCTTTCATAAAAGACAATAACTCATCGGTCCGTCTATTCATCCAGAGTCTTTATTTTACAGTCTTTATTTTACATATGCAGTAAACGACAACTGAAAAACTGTGTGTCAAAAGGTGGTGCAGAACATATTTCATCCATCACTGATGTGTCATGTGACGTGTGTGATGCAGCTTCCAGGTGTCCATCAGGAGGAGAGATGCTCAAAGATAGAAACGTGTAGATTTAAACACCTGGTTCGGCGGAGGAGTGTGAGTGTAAAGAACATGATTCATTACGACCTGAGGTGTAAAACACTCACATCACAGACGGACGTGCCTTCAAATCTGCTTCGGAAGAAGCTGTGTCAAAATTGTAGTTCAAATTTCACGTTTAGTTATCGTATTTACGAGAATATAAGGACTCCGTGATTTTTCAGGTACAAAATAAATTTCTTTATTTAACAAACCTAATTTGTGACTTGTGTCATTTTGATATCGTTTTACTTGAATAATAGATAACAAAAAGCTGTCAGGACTTCATTTCCCAAGATCCTTCGCTCCAGTGAAATAAAAAATATTTATTTTTAAAGACCATGACAAAACAGGTGTATAAAAATGAAAAAAAAAATAACAAATTGACAATATATTTTATATTTTTATAATAATTCTATTTACAATAATTTATTTTAACAATCACCATGACATTTACTAAATTGATTGGGCAAAAAATGGCTATGAAAACAAAATGTATACATGGTATTAAAAAAATGTATTTATTTTTATTATTATTATTATATACTGTATATAGTCTGTATATCAAAGCTTATATACACTGTATATATACTTGAAAAAAACGTATATAATTTTTTCAGATGCAAGTTTTTTTGCCCCCCCCCCACACACACACACACTCTCTCTCTCTCTCTCACACACACACAAACACAAGCAAACAAATAAACATATATAGATTCCGTACAAGAAGGAAACCAAATTAACCCATTAATGTATCACGTTCGACAATCAAAAGTTTGATCAACCAGCGGCGTCATGTCAACACATAATCCTGTTTGTCGGAGCAGACATACACGTTTCCCTGTTTCGGACAACTTTATATTGCTAATCCTTCGCAGCTCAAAATCTAATCCCTGCCTGCAATCTCATCCAATCCAGAGCACACAGCCGGCTTAATGTTCCCAGCTTTGTGTAATAAAAATAAAAAGCGGCCACTGTCTGTTCATCTTCCTCTCCATCACCTTAAGCTCGGTATTGTATCCCGTATTCCTTCCGCTGGTTTAAAAGGCAGATGGCCTTTTTGGCTGTGGCTGATGTAATCTCACCGCAAATTCAATTTAAACTTAAGATGTTTAAGTAGGTGGTCTCGGGTTTAGGACCACATGTTTTTCATAAAACCTCTGTCTTTTAGCAGGTCGGTGTGTGGACGACATATATACAAACAGCACAAAGACAAGCTGTGGCGGAATTGCAGAATAATTGTAATAAAAGTGCTAAAGTAGCTCACTTTACTTTTAAAGTATAAGTATATTTATTACTTGTTACCTGAATGTCAATTGTTTTTTTTTTTTTTTACATAATTTACCTAGAGTAAAATTACAAGGCACACACACAATCTCTCTCTCTTCTCCTCTCTCTCTCTCTCGCTCTCCTCCTCTCTCTCACACACACACACACATACATTATCTCACACTCTCCATTTGCATCTCTTCTTTCGCTCGCCTTCTCTCTCTAGCACACCACACACAAATCTTTCTCACTCTCTCTTCTCATCTCTCTCTCTCCTCTCTCTCTCTCTCTCTCTCTCTCTCTCACACACACACAAACACGCAACACACACACACACACCCACACACACCACACACACACAATCTCTCGCTCTCTCTCACACACATATATACAAAATATCTCTCTCTCTCTCTCTCACACACACACACCTCTCTCTCCCTCTCTCTCTCTCTCTCTCTCTCTCTCTCTCTCTTCTCTCTCTTACACACACACACACAACATTATCTCTCACTCTTAATTTGCATCTCTCTTTCTCTCTCTCACACACACACACACACATACACGACACACACACACACACACACACACACACACACACACACACACACACACACATTATCTCTCACTCTTAATTTGCATCTCTTTCTCTCTCTCTCATCTCTCTCTCACACACACACACACACACGATAAAATACTCACTCATTCTCTCACTAGCTCAATCCAAAAAATAATACATTTCCACCAAACCCACAGCACAATGTATAACTAAGTAGCTACGTTTAAAAATAATCAAATCATTAAATCAAACAATTCTTTATAAAAAGCATCCTCACAAGTTGATTTCCCATCCAAAGTGCTGGTAATGGACTACAAAGCCGAGGTGCGAATCGACTTCAGATCACGTCGCGATGATTCCTTTCATCTTAATGGAAGTTGGAGCAGGTTTGCGGAAGCGTTTGATTCACGTACGTCTGCATTAACACATTAGATCCCACAGCTTGTTCAGAAGTCCTTTCTGTTTATCCCCCCCGTTAATTGACACGTCACCCTGTTCCGAGCTCCGGCGGTCCTCGCTCTCCCGAATCACTAGTCTTGAAAGTCGAGGTGGAAATGTCACGCGTCCCAATCCTCTCCGTGTTAAGGCCTTTTTGTTCCCCGTTGATGAGATAAGCTCTCCTCTAGCATGGAAATACATAAAAGATCTTTGCATCTTCTCAAGCTACTCTTTGGTCTTTCTTACTGCTGGCTACCAGACGGCAAAATGTAAACATTTTTTTTTGATTCAACGTAATATTTCTAATAAAAATATTTAAAAAATGAAAAAAAATAAAAATTGTATTATAATTTTGAATGTTATTTTAAACGTATCACCAGAAGATACATTGTGTAATAAAGGAAGGGTTTAAAATGTCAATCACAAAAATTTACCACACCACATTCAAGCAACCCACCAGACAACCCTTCTCTTAGAAATTTGAGCAAAAAAGTTACTGTTCTCCCCCCTAGACCTCCAAAACCAGTTTTTCATAAAAATCTGAAAAAATCGATTTTTCAAAATTTGGAGCAGCTCCCCTAGTGGTCACTGCTGTGGAAAAGCAATGGAACAGATAAGTTGCCACCTAGTGATCAAATTATGTATTTCAAGTGTATGTTTGAATTGTTTTTGAAAAATAATTTTAATTTAAGGCCCTGTAATCTGACAATAAACAAAGCGTATCAAATTTGATACAGAACGCAGTAAAGGGTTAAGCTGGTGGAAAAGTCAAACCTGAGCTAGCGTCTTTATTAGAAATCAATTGGCCGGACCTTTTCATGGGATGCGGTTTAGCTCAGGACACTCCGAGCGAGGAAATGAGCAGATGCGTTTGGATTCTGCCCGTCTACCTGTTGCTAAAGTGCTGGAAAACACCCACACGATCTTTACAATGGTGTTTCTGTGCAAGCGGGATGATGACGGATGTTTGTTTGTCACTCTCTCCTTCCTACATTTGCATTCTTTGCAATTGGCCGATGCTTTTTTCCAAAGAGATTGCACATTGCACTATGGATTCTACAATAATACAACTCCAGGCTTTCTCTTTGCCATCTTATGCATATCTGTATACGTTTTCTTTTTATGTTAGTGTTTTATATACAGTATTTACGCCTGTATATACAAGCACCACTTTGTTATTCTAATTGTTGACGCTCAAAAATTTTGAGGTTGATAATAATTGCCGATTTCAAATATGTGTATGTATATAATTGCCGATTTCAAATATGTGTATGTGTATATTTGCCGATTTCAAATATGCGTAAATATAAGCCCCCATTTATAGAGCGTGTGCGTTTATACATTGTTAAACAATGGTCCGTAGGCAGACGTGCTACAGTATAAACTTTTATTCGCTCAATAACAGAAATAAAGAATCATTAGACACGCAACGACACTTAACAGAGACAAAATAACACTGGAAGAAGTCAGATTAAACTAAATACAGTACAATATTTTATATTACAACAAACAGAAACTACACGCTAACAAACAGGTCCAATGTGTCATCGCAGAAAGAGTCAAAACAGTTGAAAATGAAGAACATGAGTAAAAAATCCAAGAAACAGACACAATCAAAACGCTCTGCCTGCTAAACAGGAGAAAATAATCCTTTGCTTTGATTTTTTTCACAGCGTCAGATAAACAGAGAACTCGACGAGCCTCCTACAGTTGCTTTGCACATACGTGGACTGGTGCAAAGGATCTTAGCAAATTAAGTTTTGTTATTATTCAAACAAAACAATATCAAAATGATACAAGTCACAAGATAGGTTTGTTAAATAAAGAAAATCAAGCTCAGATTCGTTCTGATTGTGGTTTTGATTTTTTTACAGCGAGCAGATGTGACTGACGTGACAGTAGAAATTATGGAACACGTAGACATTGTGTGACATTCTCTGCTGAGAGAGCACAAGCTTTGTATGACGATCTTCACTGGGGCTTATTTTCTAGAGACGGGAAAAAATTAGGATTTAGATAAAAATTTCTGCATTGAGTTGTAAACGAAGGGAACTCGTATTCTGAAAGCCCACAAAATAAGAGTTTGTGTTTTTGTGTTTTTCTTTGTTTTGATTTGTGTCTTTGGTTGACGGCTCGTTATTGTTTCTTTGCATTTTAATTACTAATTTTTATAGCTTTTTTCTGTTGGTCAACTTTCATGCGTTTGTGCGAGACTTAAACAGACACTGTCAGTTTGTTGTGTCATATATGTTTTAAAACATGTCAAAGTCGCTTTGTCGCTTTTTTCCATGCGAGTTACGTTTTGTACAGCTACCAATCCAGCACCAATATTGGTTTGCCACCAATCCTGAGGTGTATGATCCACTTCAGGTCCAGAGATGCTGAGATTGACTCAGACCAGAACTTGAATAAGCGGCACAAAATGAATGAATGAATGGATGGATGGATGGATGACAAACAAATTTGAGTGCCATTAGATATTGTCTCCATTTTCAACCCGAATGCTACTAAACCCAAAAAATGTACCCAACGTTACAATAGTGGACAAACAATATGAAGTAGTAAACATCAGGAGGCATCACGTGACCAACAAACATGAGCATTTGTCATCGAGCGTCGATATTTCAGACCAAATCCAGGTCAAACGTGCAACGGAGAGTGAACATCAATAGACTCACAGTTTCGGCTAAATGAAAGCAGTTTGCTCATTATCTCCGGAGCACAAACATCTTCCGTCGCCCCTTTGTTATCGTTCCCCGTCCTGCCGTGGCGCAATTACGCCAGCAGTTTGCGATATTACCGTCGTGATTATAACTGCTATTTCACTCGTGAAGGAGCCTCTTCGCATAATGGAGCGTCCGGCAAAACAGCACATCCAATTACGGTTCATTTAGTGCCTTATTGCAAATGTCACATCGAGAGCGATTGACCCCGGGTCCGGACCCTTCTGCACACCCCTTCATGCGGCGCTGGTCTTACTTCTGAAGCTCACGCACACACCGCTCTTGTATTCCCGCCAGTTTCCAAGGGCAACTAGGCCAGAGCTGTCCTGTCTGATCTGGTTAATGTGGCTATAATCAAATGAGGGAAATGGTTCTCATGCAGGTCAATTATGCATCCACCGCCCTGCCGAGGAGACGTGGCCTGAGTAGCAACCCAGGCTTGGAGTGGCCAACAGGGACGACGTCCTCTTATTTATTCTTTCACTCCCGTGAGCATCAATCTATCAATATTCATCCAGACGCGAGCAATAACAGGACAACCGCGGGTCTGAAGGACGTCCGTGCTCCTGTATTAACCTCACCCGAACATCTCGCTTCTGAAAGTTGAGAGGACATCTTTAGAGCAACAGGTTCATGCTTAACATGTCCACTCGTTGTTTTGTTACAGTCAGCGTTTTATTTGTCAGATGACTAAAGGTTTTCAAATTGCATACGTTTTTGTTTAAAGCCTTTTATTAGAAAATGTGAGACACCGCAGACTTACCACTTCCTCAGTGTTTGGTCAAAGAGAGGCGTGGCATTTCTGTCTGCCATTTTAAAGGTTTGAGGATGATTCAATTTTGGAAAGAGGGTGATGGTACAAAGAGGGCCCCTAGATACATGAATTATATATTAATTGTGCGTATTTCAAAGTTTATTGTGACTTGTTTCGATTAGTGTTGATTTCCCCTTTCTGTTATGTCAATGACAAGGATGTTTTATCAGTGAAGAAGATTTCTGTGATTTTCTGTGACAGTTTTGTTAACAAGTTACCCCTGTCTCAAAGAAATTTGTTCTTTTGCTTTATTTTTTGAAAGTTTTTGTTTTTCTAAATAAATCCTTTTTGCATCTTCAAGTTAGCATCTGTGTGGCTCCTACCACTTTCCCAACAGCAAGAGTTAAAGTATGAGATGTCGAGAAACGAAGATCTTTAAAGAAAGTCTTTATATTCAAATGCACGACTTGGAATTAGATTTACACATTTTCCAGATCAGAGACAAATTGAATGGAGATTTAATTTCTAGAAAGTGTATGAAACGATACGGCTTCGTGATTGACATGGGTGAATCATCACTGCTGAACACTGCGAGTCACACCATCCAAGCCAATTACTGTCATGTCATGTCATGTTTGAAAGCACGTGGAGGGGGAGAGACGGGTGTTTAGCAGCAGGTACACTTGTCAGGACATCTAATAATAATAATAATAATAATAATGAGTTAGAAACTATAATGAGGACTACAATGCACCTTTGACTGAAAAATCCGCCTCTCATCTTGTGATTAAATTGTCAAATGATTTGGTGTAGTGCACAGGTTAATGCAACCCCTAGTGGCCATTTTGACAAACTCTCACTTTACTTTACTTGTCTGAAACTTCAGAAATTACTGAAAAAAATTAGCACACACAAAAAAAATCGCATCACAATGCAACAATGCTACCTGCGATCAGAAACAGAAATAATTGTTTCGAATTGTGTGTTTGCCCGGGCACTTTGAGCTTGTAAAGCACCATCCAAATACGTAAAAAAAACCTGAATATAATCAATGATTTTTTTTCCACAAATTTTAACCAACCTGTATTACACAACAATACGTTCCCTCCCCTCTCACCTTACTCCAAATCATCAAAGCCACACACACTCTAACCGTCGCTAAGACTTGGCATGAACCATTGGTTCTTGATGCTTAAACTGACTTTAACATTGCCGGCCTGAATGTGCCCATAGGTCACCACTTAAATTCTTTCAAACAAAAAGTATGTGAGGCCCTACTTTGACCTAAACTACCCTAAACACCCACATACTTGCACTTAGTGGAACTATGGAATGCTCTACCTAGCACAATTCGAGACTCAGAATCAGTGAGTCAATTTAAGTCTAGACTGAAGATGCATCTCTTCAACGAAGCATATATTGACCTGTAATACTAACATATCGAATAAGTCAATATAATTGTATAGAAAGGCTGCCCTGTCTAGTTGCTCGGAACCGAATCACACCTGCACCTCCTAAAACTTCAAAATCTCAAAAGTCAAAATCTTTAATTATGGCAGTCCATGTTTTCCCAATGCTTTGATTTTTCATGGATATGACACATGGATATGATGTCAATAAGACCGCTCGGGAAGATAGAATTTCTTAGGAGCTTTGAGTTCATCCTTTTTATGATGCCCCCTGGACCTCTGTAGACCTGGTGCTGCTGTTTTACGTGGAGGGATGGAGCTGTCTCTTTTCACTCAGGAGGGAGACTTCTTCTGGAACCATTGTCAAAATGGCGCGGAACCAACATACTCATTTTGCAGTGTTATAATGGCAGAGAAGACTGGCACCAGTGAGCTGGGTTTTTCTCTGGGTTTATAAATATTCCCCATTCCGGCTCCATTTCATCTAACATTAACAAAAACTCAAATGTAACCTCAGCCTTAAAATCCCATCTTGTCTCTCAAACAGATGTTTAAAGTTGTGCGAAAAGCAAAAATCTTCTCTGTACAAACGTGTATGAGGTTTACCTGATGTATGAAAATTTCATAAATATTTTTGACCCCACTTGTGACCTTATGAACAGCAGGTTTGATATAATGATCCTAAAAGCCGATAGAACTCTGACTATCTGATGTGGCTGAAGACTCGGCCATCGGATGTGTTTGGCAGAAGATGTATTCCATTAATATTTTGAAGCCATGTGGCCACTTCTTTGCCTCAAAGTGCTTTGGGAAAACAGGAAAGCCCCACATGAAAACCAATTAGCGTCGTCTTCATCTCCGTGATCGCTCTTTCCAAATAGACCAGTGAATATTAGATATCAGGAGAAGATTTCCCCGCGCTTCCCGCCGCGATCCCAACTGTCGGCTCTCGCAATCATTACACAGCTGAAGGGATTTCCCGACTCTGGACGCTTGAACGCATAGCCAGCATGTTGCGACTCCAGGGAACGTTTTTAGGACTAATGCGACATAAACTCATATTATATGTAACATATTACACGAAATATATTTAAGTAGTTTCTCAGAGCTTACTTCTTAAGTAGAATATACTTGATAAAATTAAGTAAAAAATATTGAAGCATTTGAAGAGTTTTGAAGAGCTTGACAATATTAATTTAACAATTCTTTGTGGATTGTGCTTTTTAATTTGAGAAAATAAAACCCAATTTTCTCAATTTGTTTGATTATTAATGGTTTGAATGCTAAAAACTTGATTGATTACATTTCCATATATTTCCTCTCGAAGAGATTCCACTCATTAGATAGTCTTCTCTATCTCTAATAAGACCTTTAACAGCCAGAAAACAAGAGTGGAATCCAGCCTCAACCTCATTCTGAAGAGCAGTAGACACATTGATGGTGAGATGGTTATTTGCATTATTTAAATATATATTGCCATATTTTAAGATAAATCGCTTCAATGTATCCTTGTTATAACGAAACAGTTAATAATGTAAAAATGTTTATGCTTTATTTCAAAGTTTCAAAAAAAGTTAAAGAACTGTAAGCAACACATGCAAGCTTCTCATTGGCTCTCCAAGGAATAAGCTCATCTGATGATTAGGAGCTGCTAAGATCCTCTTAATTTAGCACTTTCCTCTTAACGGACTCCACATTCACTATTCATCTGCTGTTCATAAAAATGGTATTTGATCACTTCACGTGTTACGATTCATATGACTGTGACTCGATTAAAACCGCAAACCATTTGAATTCTCGTTTTCACAATTTTTTTTGCCAAAATGGTGTCTTAAATTGACGCCAAAAATTGCACCGGTTTACTTAAAAAAGAGGTGAAATGTACATTTTAATTAGTTTTTACCAAAATGTGCTCAGTATTTTAAGTGAAACACACGACAACATTTTTTTAAGGACACGTGCGCATTCTTTTTAGCAATCACATAATTTTTTAAATGAAAATTCCAAGCCTCATGATTCATTTTTTACAGTGTACAGGATTGAGACCGAGAGTTCCTAAAAAGCTCACTTGAGAGGAAGACCTGACTTCTCGTCCTTCCATGGACAATAATTCCGGAGTGCGCTGGCTTCAGAGACACCCTGTCTGGAGGAGTCAGTGTATATGTTGATATAAGAGCAAAGGTTCGGGGTGAAAAGGAAGCATCTGTTAGGATATGAAGTGCCAGCAGTTCTGCATCGATTTGTTTGACCTTGGTGGAATGGGAACACAGCACTCGCTCAAAATTCCACCCTATGGAACAGTCTCAAAAAAGACCTATACTAACTGATGGAAAATGATCTAGTCTGCTGCTTGGTGTCATCCATCCATTATCTACAGCTTTTTCCATTTCGGGTTCATGGGGAGTTAAAGCCCATCTGAGCAATTGTGGGCCTGAGATGGGATTTCTCCGTTTCTCTCTGCGTATCCATCTCTCTCTCTCTCTCTCTCTCTCTCTCTCTCTCTCTCTCTCTCTGTGTGTCTCTCTATCACT